>CAUYPK010107767.1:0-34424 GCA_963574355.1 Loris lydekkerianus | reverse complement strand
AAAACTTAGCTTAGCTGAATATAGAATTATGAGCTGGAAATTGTTCTGTTTAAGTAGATTCACCATTGTCTTCTGGCTTGGAAAGTTTCATTAGAGAAGTCTGCAGTCACTCTGATGGATTTGCCCCTGTAGGTCAACTGGTGCTTACTCCTGGCAGCTTGATGAATCTTTTGTTTTGTCTTAAATTTGGACAGCTTCATCACAATGTGTCTTGGAGAAGCTCAGTTAAAGTTGAGGTAAGCTGGGGTTCGATATCCCTCTGAAAGGAGTGTATCAGAATCTTTGGAGATATTTGGGAAATTTTCATTTATAATATTCTCTAGTATGGCTTCCATTCCCCTGGGGCATTCTTCTTCCCCTTCTGGGATTCCTATAACTCGTATGTTGGAACAGTTCATGAAGTCCCATAATTCTGTCAGTGAACGTTCTGCTTTCTCTCTCTTCTTTTCTACCTCTTTAACTATCTGAGTTATCTCAAGAACTTTGTCCTCTACCTCCAGAATTCTTTCTTCTGCATGGTCTAACCTGTTGCTGATACTTTTGATTGCATCTTTAAGTTCCCTAATTGACTGTTTCTGTTCCTTCAGCTCTGCTATATCCTTTCTATATTCTTCATATTATTTATCTCTTATTTGATTCTGTTTTTGAATTTTCTTTTGGTTATTGTCCACTTTATTAGCAGTTTCCTTCATTGTTTCCATCGTTTCCTTCATTGTTTTCATCATGTGTATTCTAAATTCCCTTTCTGTCATTCCTAACATTTCTTTATAGGTAGAATCCTCTGCAGTAGCTACCTCATGGTTCCTTGGAGGGGTTGCTCTGGACTAGTTCTTCATCTTGCCAGGAGTTTTCTGCTGATTCTTCCTCATAAGTGTTTTTTTTTAATCTGTTTCCTTGCCCTAATTTTCCTTTCACTTCCTTTGCTCTTTAAGCTGCCATGCCTTTGGAGTAGGGTTTTAATGAGTCAGCTGCCGGCGGGATTAAACCGATTGAATACACACAACTACTTGCCAGTTTTTCACTGCTTTTGTACTCCTCTTGAGGTTCAGAAGTCTCTCCCTGACTCCCTGCATCCTCAAAGGGATGATTATAGGCAGATCCCACCTGCCAGAGATACCTGGAGTCTTGTCTCCCCAGACTCATGGTGCCCAGTTACAAGGAAGCTGTTACTTGGCTGCCTTATTGCTCTGTTCTTCCCAAGCTGGAGTTGTTTTAAGAGAATTATTGAGAATGAGTATCACAACTTACCCTATTTATACATGCCCTGGGCTAATTTCCTTTCCTTCACCCACCTCATGCACACTTATATACACACATGCTCATGTGAATACAAAACCAAATACATTTTTTGGCCCAGTTGTATTTTGTTCTGAAAGCCTATATCCTTGGATTGAACCTGCCTAAAAAAGTTACTTAGCACCTGCATATGTGCTGAGAGTTAAAAGAGTATTTTTATATTTAAAAGTACATAAAGTTACATAAGAATATGATACTAACAGATAAAAACCAGTCACAGAAGGATAAATACCATGTGATTCCAACAGCCACAAGGAATTGAAAATGGTGAAACTCATAGAAGCAAAGAACAAAATGGTGGTTGCCAGGTGCTGGGAGGAGAAGGAATGCAGAGTTGCTTATCAGTGGGTGTAAAATTCCAGTTACACAAGATGAGTGTTTCTAGAGATCTGCTGTACCATTGTGCCTATTGATAACAATGCTCTATTGTACACTTAAAAATCTGTTCAGAGGATAGATCTCATATTAAGTGTTCTTACCATATTTTTTAAAAAAGAACACTATAATATTATACATATAGTTGGCTCCAAAATTTTAAGGTATGAGAATTTTTTTTTGAGACAGAGTCTACTCTGTTGTCCTGGGTAGAGTGCCATGGTGTCATCATAGCTCCTAGCAACCTCAGACTCTTAGGCTCAAGTCATCCTCTTGCCTCAACCTCCAAATTAACTGGGACTACAGGCCCCTGCCACTATACCCCGCTAATTTTATCTATTTTTACTAAAGACAGAGTCTTGCTCTTGTTCAGGCTGGTCTAGAACTCCTGAGCTTAAGCAATCTACCTGCCTCTGCCTCTCAGAGTACTAGAATTATACAGGTCTCAGCCAGTGCACCGGGTCAGAATCCTTCTTTTTAACATAAAAAAACTACACCAGCATATGAAAATAGCTATTTTTTTTTTGTATTTATTTCATTGATTGAAAAACACGTGAATAAAATCAGTATGAATTCAGTAAAGCTTTGAAATGAGTTTATATTTTCTTCATCTCAACAGCATCTATATCTATCTGAAAAATAATTTCTCATAGGTGTCTGTGAGGCAGCTTACTATCAGGGAAGCTGGACCAATTGCTAAGGGTCTTTGGGGACACACTGAGAAGATTGAAATTTATTCTGTAGGCAAGATGAAGTCAAAAGTGGTTTCAAAGCAAAGTGGCAGAATTTGATTGATTGCATTTTCTGAAAGATAATTTTGGCAGCAGTGTGGAGAGCTAAGTGGCATATGGGAAGACCAGTAGCAGGTCAGTTGGGAGTAGGTGATGATGTCAGGAGCTTCAGTGACACAGAGATAACTTCTAACCCAGGCTGGATGTGGAGCATGCTAGACAGGCCTGGCCAAGGGTGTTTCTATATTGAGACAATGTGTTGGGGATGAGACCATGAGAATAAGAAGGTATATCAAAGGAAACAACATTTTATCAATTGACTTGTTTAAGAATGGAGGAGGAAATTGAAATACGGAAATCCAGAGGGTGCCAAAATTTGTACACACATTTTAAAAAGGAAAAAACGACATTACTGTATTAAAATTGTAAAACTCAAGTCACATTTGACTTCTGCAATTACATGAGATGCTCAACATGACTTTTATTCTTCTTTTGTTATCAGTATATATTGAGTCTTACGATTTTATTTTTAATTTAATTTAATTTAAATTTGTTTTGAGACAGAGTCTCACTCAGACGCCCTGGGGTTGAATGCCATGGCATCATAGATCACAGCAACGTCAGACTCTTGGGCTCAAATGATCCTCTTGTTTCAGCCTTGTGAGTAGCTGGGAATACAGGTACTCCAAGAATGCCTGACTAGTTGTTGTTCTATTTTTAGTAGAGACAGAATCTCTTTGCTTATGCTAGTCTTAAACTCCTGAGCTCAGGTGATTCACCTGCTTTGACCTCCAGAGTGCTAGGATTACAGGTATGAGCCACTGTTCCTGGACTGAGTCTTACAATGTTAATACAGTTTTTTCCTTTCTTAAAATGTGTATGCTTTTGGGGGGCAGCCTCTGCCTATATAATGAGCTGGATTTTAGATATCTGTATGTATATCAGATATACATATATATTCAATGTACATATAAAGAGCAGAGTGTGGTCAGTAATCAGGTATGTCCATTAAGCAGCTGTATTTGGTCTAAAACTGCTACCTATAGCTCCAACTCATACCGCCTTAGTTTTAGACTCATATACATGTATATAACTTTTCTTTTTATTTTATTAGAAAATGTAATGCTAAGCAAACTACCATAGTGGGAGACTAGAACTTAATCCCCGGAGGACCTTCTGGGAAATGATGCAAAATACCCCAAGGATTAGGCAGCTCAGGTGTTTATATGCCAACCTCAAGAATTCCTGGTTGAGGATTATTTCCTGGGGTGAGGGTTGATTCCCCTGCATTGTTCACTGGTTCAGCTTTGATAAACCTATGGTTTCTCCAGCTCCCAGTCAATAAAAGGTAAATGCTGGAAGTTGGAACTCACCTGGAACCCTCCAAAAAGACTGAGGATACCAGAGAGACTGGGCCTGCTTCCCCAGTCCTATGGGGAAAGAATGTAAACACAATTAGCAGAAAGGCAACCCTAGACCTCTAAGAGATTTACCTATTAAAACCAACAGGAAACGTAGAAACAATATAATCTTAATGGAACAGGAAGGGAAAATGTCACTGTAGCCCAATTAATTGGGCTAATGTGTTTAAAGAAAGTTGGAATGGTCATCAGGGAAATGCAAATCTTGAAAAGATACAAAGTATGTTGGAGCTATATGCTCTGGACACTGAGAGCTCTAATGAGCAAAATTAGTTATCTGGTGCCTTCTAGAATGTCAATATTAGATTGGGGAGGGCAAACTTTTTTGTGAAATGTCATGTAATATTATGGGCTTTGTGGACCATGGAGTCTCTGCTACTGCTATTGTCACACAAAATGGGAATGGCTGTGTTACAATGAAATTGTATTAGTGGATACTGAAATTTGAATTTCATACAGTTTTCATTTGTCATGAGATATTAATGTACTTATGTTATTCTTCAATTATTTAAAAATGTAAAAAAACATTCTTAACTTATAAGCCATACAAAAGCAGGTAGTAGGTCAGATTCAGCTCATGGGCCACAGTTTGCTGACCTCTGTTGTATGAATGGAGGCAGATGAATAGATCTATATCTGTAGTAACTTGAGGCTCTGGTCTTTTAAATATCTGGCTCAACCAGTGACCTTGCTAACACTCAGCAAACTGTTCTTCACATAACATGTGTTATAGAATCTCAGACACATTGCTGATGGTACTTTCTTAAACTTACCAGAAAGATTTTGTTTTTGTTTTTGTTTTTCTATTTTTGACATAGGCTTTATGACTTTTTTGTTAAGTACTATTTTTTATTATGATGCAATTCATATATAGTAATAGTTACATTTTAAAGTGTATAATTCAGTGGTTTGTAGTCTACTCACAAAGTTGTGCCATCACTATCTAATTTCAGAATATTTTTCATCATCCCACAAAGAACCCCGTAATGTTCTTAGCGTTCCCCTTTCTCCTAATCTCTAGCAATCACTAACCTACTTTATTTCTCTAGAGATTTGCCTATTCTAGACATTTAATATAAATAGAATTGTACAATACATAGCCTTTCATGCCAGACTTCCTTTGTGTAGCATAATGTTTTCAATATTCACCTATGTTGTACCATGTATGCTACAATCATCTGGCCAATGTATGACTTGCACTTACAAATGGAAGCTATTACAGTAAGCTATTACAGTAAGTCTCCAAGTTACAAACATCCAATGGACATCCAACTTAAGAATAGAGGCAATTACACATAGTAGGTAAATGTACCTGTTCCAACTTACATATAAATTCAGCTTAAGAACAAACCTATAGAACCTATCTCATTTGTAACCTGGAGACTGCCTGTACTTCATTCCTTTTTATGGCTGAATAACATTCCAGGGTATGCATTTACCACATTTTATTTATCCATTCATCAACTGGTAGACATTTGCTTATTTCATTTTTTTGACTAGTATGAATAATGCTGCTATAAACATTTATGTCTAAGTTTATGTGTGGATATATGCTTTCAGTTCTCCTGGGTATGCATTTAAGAGTTATCATTTGCTGTGTCAAATGGTAACTACTTTAAACTTTGAGGAATTGCTGAATCAACAGAAGGTTTTAAACCACTGTACCATGACTGCCACCTGGCTGACAGTGATTGTATAACACAGTCAATTGTAAGAAGCATTCTGATTTTGAAGAGGTTGAAATTGGAAGAAAACAGTATGCTTAGGACTGATGTAATAGAATATAAGAATGTGACTTCTATTGTACATTTACATTTAAGGAATACAAGCAATAGTAACTCTGTGGGCACAAGCCTTCTGATCCACAAATCAGGTCATATTTCTTATTGTAAATTAAGGTATTGGAAGTTCAGTTTACACAGTAGAATGAATTTGATTACCATGAGTCTACTTATAGATTATATCAACTTCAGTTTCTGGAAAGACATAGTTTTTAGTTGCAAAAACAAAGGTTCAAATTGAGATTGTGATGTCTTCAAAAAATAAAACACCTTCTAGTAAGCTATGTTTGGGTATCTGTCTAGCCAGCCTAGCCCAGCCCTTACCTCTCTACCTGACTTGTGCTCTTTAAATTTTTATGCAAACATACCTTCACTGTGTCTGCAAATACACAGTTTTACATGTGCAAATCTCCGTTTTTGGATCAGAAGAGGGATTTTTCTCTAAGACAAAGAAGGTTTTTGTTTTTGGTTTTTCTCAGAAGGCTTTGGACATTTGATTTTTTAAAAAATGTTTTTTATTCTAAAGAAGTACCAGATTATGAGCAGTTAATGCATGCTTATGCTTAATTATGCTATGAATGCATGCTTGGGTTTAGTGAAAGGGTAAAGAAAAAAGTTTAATCTGGTGATGGATCTGTTCACCTTCCTTGGAGGAAGCACTGCTGCAATTGCTTCATTCTTTTTTGTGGAATCTTATCTTATATAGCATTTGAGATTTTATTTTCCACATTGATAAGACTGGAAGACAAGTGGCATTAAGTGGTTTTTCAGTTCAGAAGATGCAATAAGCCCAGTAGTATGGCCTGCCTTCAACTTTGGATATAGAGGAATGGGGAGGAGGAAGAGAAATGAAAGAATTTTCCATTTGATTCCTTCTAAGAGGCAAAAATCCCTACCGTGGCTTTCTCTGACTTTACAGTGTGTTATATAGCTCCATCTTTTGTAAGAGTGTAACTAACTCTTCCTTAGACCCAGGATGGATACTTGAATCTTTGACTTATTCTAGGTGACAGGTGTAATGTTATATTGAAAAGGCTGAGACTCAGGTACTTTCCTCAGTTGGGAGTGAACTTTCTTATCAGAGAATTTGCCTCAGTAGCAATGTTCTCAAATTTGGGGTTGAGCTATTATACATTCAGGGTGTGGAAAAGAAACCTCAAACAAGAAAAATAGTTCCAATAAGAAATACAAGTTTTCCTTTTTTCCCCTTAATAGTTATACCATATGATGAACAGACTATTATAGAAACTGTCATTGCTTCCAAATCAGCAGAGGACCATTGTGTGTATTGCCAGGCCTTTACATAAGAAAAGTAAAACTTTTATGATCCAAAAAAAATAAAAAACTAAATTGTCTTTCAGTTTGGAAGGTAATGAGTGGGAAACGAAGGGGAGACATGTGTAGACACTCTTTATAAAACCTTGGAGGTGCAGACAGAGAGATGAGTGGATTTGTCCCTAAATTGGCGAGATGGCAAAGGGTCATCTGGACCCAGAGGGTTTGAAGAATTAGATAACCACCAGCACTAATGGAAGAGGAGTGGTCTGGGTGGGAATCTTAGTCTCTGTGTGCAGCTATAACAAAATATCTTGGATGAATAATATTAAAAGGACAGAAATATATTTCTCATGCTTCTAGAGGCTGGTGCCAGAAGGTCTGGTGTGGGCTGCCCTCGGCATTCAAGATGCTGTCTTATGGGTGTGTCCTTACATAGCAGAAGAGCTGGCAGGGTCATAAGTCACTTTCCAAAGGCGCCTCCTGTTAAAACTTTCGCTGGGGGTTTTAAGTTTCAACATAAGAGAATTTTTGAGGGACAAATACATTCAAAGCATAGCAGTAGGGGAGAGCAATGTTTTCCTCTGAAGAGTCAGTGGAGCCTGAGTTGCTGAAACAGTGGTATTTGATTTTGGAAATACAACAGTAGGGAATGTCCAGATATACCCTATCTGGAATATTGTGTGCTTTGGGAAGGGGAGGGTAATCAGAGCATGTGGGAACTGGGCTCCAAAGCTGGAATAATCATTGAGTTAAATAGTGAAGACTAGGTGGTCAGTTAGATCCTAAGGACAGGAAATACTTTCATGCACAGAGCATGATAATTAGTACTGAAGAAGACCAAGTGGGAGAAATTCTGTGGTGAGTGTGGCTGAGTAATTGCTGAAATGAAGGCTCTTGGGTCCCAATGATAAGCAGGAGTCAATATTGGAGCAGCAATATTGGCTATCTAGCAATATTCTTGTCAGGAATGTAGGTGCCTCTGGTATTTGTATTCTGGAAAATATTTTCTTAAATGCAGGGGCACTTTGGCGGCAGGAGTATTGTTCCAATCACTTTGTCTGCATAACAAACCTCCCCAGAACTTACTGACTTGACACGTATTCTGCTCACAGATATGCGACTGTGCATGTCTCTGCTCTACAGCTTGTCGGCTGAGACAGCTGCAGTCATCTGAAAGCTCTCTCTCCCATGTGTCTGGCAATTGATCCTGGGAAGAGTCAGGCACCTGGGGCTGCCGTAGCTGGGGCTCCTTGGACAGGGGTTCCTCTTTATTTTTATGTGCCCTTCACGTGAAGTCTCTCTAGCTGGGCAGTTTCAGTACCAGGGCTTCTTTTATGTTAGCTCTTAAGCCATCTGTGCCAATAAGGAGAGAGAGCCAAATGGGAACTAATTGTCCTTTTTTGATTTAGCCGAAAAGTGTGTGCAGTGTGACTCTGCCTCTTCATCTTTGTTAAGGCCATTAGAGAGATCTAGAGTCGTGTCCATGTGGCAGTGTAAGATAGATGTGATTATTTTTGGAAAATACACTCTGCCACAGCCCAGCTTCTGGCCACAACAGTTATATCTCTTCCTCTCCCTGACTTAGCTCTCAGCCATGCAGGGCATCAAGGCCCAGAATCCTGTTATCTGAACTTCATCTTGGTGAGGGTGGAGCTCACAGGGTACAGTTTCTGGTGTCCAGCTCCTTGAGTACAATCTTCTGGATCCGAAAGGTCTGTGAACTAAAAAGACAAGTTCTATGCTTCCCACACACCCCAAACACAATAGCAGAATAGACTTCAGAGAACTGCTGTAAGTACTCCCCTTCAAAAGTGGGGGACATGGGAAGCACCCAACAGTTTTCCCAAAGCAAGTTGGAAAGCCAGGCATGTGCTATGTTACTCTTGATTAGAATTCAGTCCTAATGCTTAGAAATTATTTACTGTGGCTTTTGACTGTGTGCTCTAAATTTTTGGTTTTTGCCATATGAGTCATTTTTTTCCCATAATAAATAAATAGTGTCTGCAGCAGAGTAATTTTTTCAACCTTCTAACCCATAATTGTTACAGAGGCTAAAAGCCTCTTTTAATTTTGTACTTGTGTTTGTCCCTTGTAGTTTAAGCTTATTGCTTATTCTAATATAATGATCATAGAAACTTTGTAAAGTTCCTCTGAATCTTACTGAATTTTTTCTCCATTATATAAAAGCCAGACCCACAAATCGTTGAGATAAATCTTTCTCTACCTTAGACTCTCTATAAGACTGTTAAAAGTAATGTGAAAACTTGAAAAATAGTTCATAACTCGCTAAGCCTCTAAGATTTAGGTGTTTTTTTTTTTTTTTTTTTTTTTTTTTTTTTTTTTTTAAATTTTAATTGAAATTTTAAGAAATTTTATTTGGTTAAAGTTGGGTTGCAATTGGAAAAAACGCGATCACACACAAAGTTTTAGGTTTTTTTTTTTTTTTTTTTTTTTTTTTTTTTTTTTTTTACAAAGTCATAGTAACTGGAACAGATTTTGATGCCTGAAAGAGAGGGTGACATTGTAACCAAACCTAAAACACATGGCATTGGAATTGGGTTGTCAGGAGGAGCCAGAACAACCTTGAGGAAAGCATCAGTGAAAGCCTGAAGATCCTTGAAGGGACAGTTGGCAGATGCCTGATGGCCCTTGAGGAAGTTGGTGAGGACTTAATGACAAGTGAGGAAAAGGGTATTGGAAACTAGAGAAAAGGAGACGTTTGTTAAGTAGCAACAAAATGTTTCTCCTTCTCAGCTCTCCAAATGGCAGATGATTCTAAAACTTAAAAATAGCAAAGATCAAATCTGGGGCTTTATCAGTAATGCATGGTCTAAATAAGAATATTTAAGGTGGTATCTCAGGCAGAAGTCCCCCTAAGAATCTTAAAGGTCTGCCTGCCTCACAGATTTCACATTACTTTTTGCATTGCTCATTTTCAAGTTTTTATGTTATTTTTTTATTGATATATGTTTTAGAACCATTTTTTTTTGAAATTTTTATTCTATTTTTGGTAATAAAATGCTGTGGCCTCAAGAAAAAAACATTCTAGTATGGCAGTCAATATGTTATACAGCAGCATTTCTTTTGATGATAAATCTGTGGTTTGGATAGGACGTGGTGGGGACAGCTAATCTCTGTTCCTCTTGGCATTAATTGGAGCAGCTTGAAGTCTTGGTGCTGGGATTGTGTGAAGCTCTCTGGTTGGTGTGAAGAAGATTCAAACACCTGGGGGCTGGCACAGCTGGGCCTCCTTGGGCTTCTTTCTCTATTTTTATATGGACACTCCATGTCACCTCTCAGTATGTCATCTTCAGCGTCTTCTTATATGTCAGCTTAGGACTCCCACAATGAAGTCCTAGGAAAGAGAGCCAGGGGAAGTCGTATGACCTAGACTATTGTTTGAGGCAGTTACAGGGGTCTGCCTGATCAAGGGCACGGAACACAAACCCCATTCCTCAATCACACTGTTAGAACAGAATGTGGGGTGGGATATGATCCATGCAACCATCTTTGGAGATTCCCTCTTCCACAGATTTACAGGTTGGACATTTGCTTTGCTTTTCTCACCCTGGTGCTACCTCAGTACTTCTGTGCTTGCTTCTGAAGAGAAGTCCTTTCTTATGCTGCCTACCCTGGACTGTTGGTTACATTTCCTGAGGATGGGTCTGCATTTTCTCTTCCTTGGAGTTCCAGCTTCTAAGTCAGGAGAACTTCCTGGTAGTTTTAGCTCCTGGAGAGTAAGCACATGGTGAAAATCCATCTATGATCAGGACTTCTGTTGCTGCAATAAGTTTACTTAATCAATATTTATTGAGCACCTGTTTTTAGCCAGGCACTGTAACAGAGATGCTGGGGATTGGCTTAATACCTAAGAGTTTACAAGTGCCCTCTCTCTCTTTCCCTCTCTCTTATTTTCTCTCTCTTTCTTCCTTCCTCCCTCCCTTCCTTTCTTCCTTTTCTTTGTTTAGTTGGACCTGATTTCATTCTTAATAGCTCAATTCAAATGGTTTTTTAATTTTTACTTTTTTATGATTCACTGATAAGATTATCAATTCAAAGAATTTTGAATTTTGAATCCCAGAGTCAAAACATTCTATAATAGACATACTCTTATTTGACAATGTGAATGTTACTTTCTTTGCATTATTATTATTATTGCATATATTAATAATAATGTTATTATTATTAATAATATTTTGATATAGCAATTGTCTGATTCCTTTTCTGAATGTATTTATGCTCGTTTGTTCTTTATGAGGTTTTTGTTTCTAGTCCTTATCCTAAACGTTGTTATTGTTATTAAATTTTAATTCTTTTTAATTTTGTGAAGGCAATAAAATGGAAACCTAATAAACACATGTATATATAAAAATAAAAAAAGAAAAAGAAAAGCTTCAATCCCCCCCCAAAAAAGAATTTTTGTATATCTCTAGCATTTATGATAAGTTCTTTCTTTCTTTCTTTTTTTTTTTTTTTAGACAGAGTCTCATTTGGTCACCCTCTGTAGAGTGCTATGGAATCTTTAGCTCATAGCAACCTCAAACTCTTGGGCTCAAGCAATCCTCTTGCCTCAATGTCTCAAGTAGCTGGGACTACAGGTGCCTGCCATAATGCCCAACTCTATTTTTTTTAGAAACGGGGTCTCGCTCTAGTTCATGCTGGTCTGGAACTCGTGAACTCAGGAAATCCACCCTTCTTGGCCTCTCAGAATGCTGGGATTACAGATGTGAGCCACAGTGCCCTGTAATAAGTTCTAGTAAGCAAATTGGGTGGGAGTCAAGAGAAATATTTAATGGTAATAGCATGGTGGTAATTTTATACTGTTAATACATTACAATTTTTTCTTCCATTATATCCTATAATAAAAGAGAGCAGGGATAATACATTGGGCTTAGAAGCAAACAGATTTGAATTCAAATACTAAATAAACACCGCCAACACTTTGATCTTGGAAAAGTTGTATCTTGGAACTTCAAGTCCCCCTACCACTCCCCTCAAAAAGAAGAATAAAATACTTTTTTCAGAAGATGTCAGGTTTAAATAAGTTTG
Source organism: Loris lydekkerianus (assembly GCA_963574355.1). Lineage (NCBI taxonomy): Eukaryota > Metazoa > Chordata > Mammalia > Primates > Lorisidae > Loris > Loris lydekkerianus. The sequence continues at coordinate 22,493 of CAUYPK010107767.1, read as the reverse complement.
TTCTTTTGAAGATTAACAAACAGTATTTTTCCTATTTAAGAGTGCCATACTTCATTAGCTCATGTCTGTTTAGTGCTTAGAATTTCTAGGGCTGAATGGTATCTTAAAGTATTTTAATGAACGTTCACAATTTGGTAGGTGTGGAAACCTTAGAAGGAAATGCACGTTCTGAGCACCTGTGTGACTAGAGCCTGATCTTGGGGGTTTACCTCACACACTAGCTGTAGTTCCTACTTCATGGATGGGGGATTAGCCAGAAATTAAATACTGATGAAAAATCAACATTGAATTGAATTGAATAAATATTTGAGAGTTTTCTCAGTGCTGGTGATTGTAGTAGTACTTAAGCTAGTTTCCTTATCAGAAGACGCTCCCAATCTAAGGACAAAACGACTTCAACTCAATCAATCTGACTGCAGTTGGACTGAGATAGCAGCTGAAATGAAAATTTGAGACAAGAGAGGAAGGGAGATTTTGCCTATAGACAAAAGGGACAACTTTCCTAAATCTGTCGTGTGTTTTAGGAAAACAGTCCACCATTCTAGCCATTCCTTTTTATCAGCTCGACAGATGTCTAAAGAACATGTCTTTACCAGGTTCTGTGTTTAATTCAATCAGAGCAAAAGAAAGCAAATAATGTGCCAAACAGTTTACAGTGGGGATTGGGGGTGTTTGGTGGTAAGATAAGGAAATAATTACCACTATAGTTTAAAATGTCCTCATTTCCTCATTGGTGTGTCAGCTCCAATGGGCAGGGATTTTTGTCATTTGTGTGTGTTACAGCATTCACAAGGGCTCAGAACCATTCTTGATACATACTACAATCTAAGTAAATATTTGTGGAATGAAAGAATCTAATAAAACACAAATGTAAAGAAACATAAAAGCTATTGGCATTGGCAGATCCCTGAATCAGGCAGTCACCCAACAGTAGAAAACGTCAGTCCAGCCTTATTCTCTGTGGAAGTGAAGGGCCAGCAGCCAAAACTTGCTTTATGATTCAGAGTTACCTGCGTGTTTCTGATGGCCTGGCTTACTAATTTAGACGTAATGGGTCTGTTTCCATCCCTCCTTTCTTCCAGTGGAATTAAAGTTTAAGGTGGAATTTTTTGGCAGCAACAGGTTTTCAGATCTCTTTACAGTCTTGAAGGGGTTTGCAAAATGATGTAATCTCCAGCCTGGATGAAAATATCCAGACGCGGGAGGCTAAGGGCAGCCTGCAGCAGCTGTCTGTCCTGGGCATTAGTTGGCATCTGAATGTAGAGGATACTTGCCTGTGGCCTGCAACTGGGCAGAGTGAGGTGAGCTGGTGGGAGCCGAGGAAGCACCACACGAGTCATGTTTGTTTTCTCACCTCTTATAGCTCCTTCCCCTCTGCTTGTCTTCTTCACAGATTTCCAAATGGATATTTCTTTCTAGAAGCAAATGACTGAGAGTGCACAGATACATGATGTTATTTTACAAATATCATTATAACCACCATAAGAAAATTTACTATCTTAACAAGCTAATGACTGGCATTTTTCCATGTGCTGTTTACACCGTCATTGTGTTTGCACAATTTTGAGATATTTGTATGCAGAACAGAGGTAAACAGGTTTCTACTCTGGCTGGCCACCAGAATGGTCAGGGGAACTTTCAAAGATGTGGTCTCATACCAGACTTACATATCCAACATTTCTGGGGGAGGGTGATGTATCTGTTTAGTATTTTTCCAAAGCTCCCCAGGAGATTCTAATATGTAAGCAGCATTGAGAACTCCTTGAGCAGATTCAGTTTTGCATAACATTAAGAAGTCCTTTTCTGTGCTGACGTTATTTATAAAATAATAGTATTTTTGACGTCTAGGTGTTTAGGGGTTAAGGTTTTAACAATGGAGTTGATTAAGAAGAATATTTTCTGTAAAATACGACATATTTTATACAGCACTAAAAGGTAGAGATGCAGCAGCCTGGGGGGATGGGTTGGGTTGCAGGACCAGGAGCAAGGCCACTAATCTGCAGGCATGGTGGGAAAGGGAAGGGCAAGACCCAGCAGGTCACATATTCATATTCATAGATGCCTTTTTCACACATGCTTATATTCATAGATGTGTTTTTTTACAGCTCCTTTATAAAAATTTCAGGTTAATATGAGGGTACAAACAACCAAGTTACAATATGTGAACTTGTTAGGTAGGGTCCCTCTTGTAGTTATATCCTATACCCAAAAGGTGTGCCATACACCCCTACATTGTGCCCATTCAGTGGGAGCATTTCAAGTCCCCCTCCCCTTCCCCCCTCCTTCCTTCCCTCTTCCCCCAACTTGAATTGAAATGAGTTTTTCTCCTATGTGGGTGTGAATTAGACTGTCTACTGGCTTCAGATTAGTATGGAGTACATTGAATATTTGCTTTTCCATTTGCTCAGTAAAGTGATACTTTACTGAGAAGAATGTTTTTCAACTCCATCCAGGTTAATACAAAAGATATGAAGTCACCATCTTTTTTATGACACAATAGTATTCTGTGGTATGCATATACCACAGTTTGTTACTCCATTCCTGAGTTGATGAGCATTTAGGTGTTTCCACATCTCGGCAATTGTAAATTGAACTACAATAAATAATCTAGTGCTTATGATAAAATGTTTTGTTTCTTCTGGGTAGATGCCTAGTAGTAGGACTGCAGGGTCAAATGGGAGATCTAATTTAAGTTTTTTGAGAATTCTGCATACTTCTTGCCAAAGAAGCTGTATTAGTTTGCAGTCCCACCAAAAGTGTAAAAATGTTCCACTCTCCCCACATCCACACCAGCATCTGAAACTTTGGGATTTTGTGTTGTGGGCTAATCTTATTGGGATTAGGTAATATCTTAGGGTGGTTTTGATTTGCATTTTTCTGATGATTAGGGATGATGAGCATTTTTTCATATGCTTGTTAGCTAATCATCTGTCTTCCTTAGAGAAGGTTCTGTTTAGATCTCTTGACTAGAGATAGATGGGATTGTTAGCTCTTTTTTTGTTGATTAAATTGAGTTTTCTATAGATTCTAGTTATCAGCCTTTGTCAGATTCATAATATGCAAATATCTTTTCTGAAGGTTGCCTATTTGCTTTGATTATTGTGTCCTTAAGTGTGCAGATATACCTAAAAAAAAGACCTCTACAAAGGGAATTATGAAACTCTAAGAAAAGAAATAGCAGAAGACATTAACAAATGGAAGAGCATACCATCTTCCTGACTGGGAAGAATAAACATTGTTAAAATGTCTATGCTCCCCAAAGCAATCTATAGATTCAATGCAATCGCCATTAAAATACCACTGTCATACTTTGAAGATTTGGAAAAAATAGTTCTTCATTTCATATAGAATCAGAAAAACCCCTGTATAGCCAAGGCAATTCTTAGTAATTAAAAACAAATCCAGAGGCATCACCCTTTCAGACTTTAGGCTACAAGTCCACAATAATCAAAATATCATGGTATTGGTACAAAAATGGAGACGTAGATATTTGGAACAAAATAGAAAACCAAGACATGAAACCCATCTCTTATAGCCATCCAATCTTTGATAAACCCAACAAAAACAAACCCTGGGGAAAAGAATCCCTATTCAATAAATGGTGCTGAGAGAACTGGAAGACCACATGTAAAAGACTAAAACTTAACTCTCACCTTTTACCACTTACAAAAAAATTGATTCAAGATGGATAAAAAATTTAAATCTAAGGCATGGAATAATAAAAATTCTAGAAGAAAGTGTGAGAAAAACTCTTGGTCAGCCTAGGGAAAGATTTTTATGATGAAGACTTCCACAGCAATTTCAACAGCAATAAAAGTTAATAAATGGGACTTAACATAGCATCCTTTTGTGCAAGGCACTATATTAAGTATCTCTAATCTTTTAGTTATCACTAATTTTCACTGGAATGTTCTTTTTCTACTTACAATTGACAGGAGAAAGAACCAAAGCTCAATGAAATAAAGCAACTTATGCAATTTCACACATTTCATGTTTGATTTGCCCAAGATTCTAGTGCTCATCCATTATCTGATTCTAAAACCAAATGCTTCTGCAGAATCATAGCATGAACATACATCCAGGGCTGCCCGAGACAGTCCTGATTTGTTCTTCTTGCCTTACAACTTTTAATAGCCCTCCTTTTCACTCTCAGAAATTCTGGGTTCCACAATAATTTACATGATCTTCCTGCCCATACTTCAATGATAATACTACAGAAAACAGGCTTTAAGCTAAGTGTAGAGGGTGTCAGTAGTTTGCTAGGGCTTAGAAACCAGTATTTCTTTCTTTCTTTTTTTTTTTTTTTAATTTCTTTATTTTTTATTGATGGGGATTCATTGAGGGTACAATAAACCAGGTTACACTGATTGCATTTTTAGAGAAACCAGTATTTCAAAGTATGGTCCTTTGACATGAACTGAAGTCGTCTCAAGGGCTCCCTGACCCTTACCCCCTGACCACACCCCCAGCCTTGTCTATCAATCCTTTGTCTCCCTCAAAGTACAGGATGAAGTGGTTCTCTGAAGATCCCTTATCTGCTTAAAGTCTGAACCTGGCAAAGATGAAAATAATTACCTCTGGTCCCTTCAGTTTTCATTAACTGAACTCATATCATAGGAAGAAAGACTGAAGTCTGTCAACACACTTGGATAGACTGGATAGACTTTTGTCACAAACCATTGTATGCTCTTTAGGCCCACCAAGAGTTCCCCTAAAAATCATTTACTATCCCCTTAAAACCATTCACTGTCCTCCTAAAATCATTCACACACCCCCATCCCTCTTCTCCTAAGAGGAAGGGTATGTAACTACCTGTGCCTCATTAGGGTGTTGGGCAATCCCTCTGATTCTCCCACAGGCTTGCTAATAAATTTGTATGCTATGTCTCCAATTAATCTGTCTTTTATGAATTGATTTTTCAGGGGAGCTTCAGAGGGCAAAGGAGGAGTTTTCCTTTGAGCCATACAAGGCCTAGGAAAAGCAGGATAAAGGATGAGCAGGAATGTCCTCAGTGGTGTCCAGAGGTGACTGCCTAATAAGGCAACTTGTGAATGTAGGAAGAATGGATACTTGTGAGTTGACAGAAGAGGAAATAAAAAACTGGAGAAAAGAAGGTATTTGTGTGGGGAAACAGTTGCTGTGCTGTAGATAAATGTTACAGAGGCAGGGTAGGCAGAGGAGCAGGACATCTGTAGCAGGTAAAGTAAAAGAACACCTAGCTGGTTCTCCCAATTTGGTTATAGTTATTGTTAAAATATAACTTGTAAAACAGTTACAAATCATGATTCTTATAGTAGAGGAAAAATTTTTCTCCCGGTAGTCTCCTCCTACAATGCAGACCAACAAAAGACAGACTTATAAGAGAAAAATTAACATATGCAGGGCACATGCACATGAGAGCACTCAGTGATGAGTAATAAAAAGGGGTGGTTAGAACCTAAGTCTACATATTGTCTCACCAAAGAAAAACAAATTTATAAAGCAAGTGACCAGACAAGGGAAAAGTATCTAAGCTTCCAAGGGCAACAAAGTGGGAAGGCAAATATGTGGCAAAACTATAGAAGATAAGGGTTGTCTCAATAAGGTTTGTAGGGTAGATTCCTCTCAGTGCCTTCTTCTGAATCACCTTTAGTGGTAAGGTTGTTATCCCCTTTCTGGTACGGGAAGTATGTGTGTAGGTTGGGGCTGGGGAGACACCTTCACAAGGGGAATAATGAAAAAGGGCTTCTGTCATGGGTGGCACACGTGGGGCAACTCAACTGCTCTTCATGTGGAATTGACATCAACAAGGAGAATTATGATTTGCATGCAGGCAGATGGGGCAGGGGGCACACAGAGAACTTTTCTTGCATCTCCATCTCAATTGTCTTCAGCTCAAAATAATCTCCATATTTTGGAGTGGCATATTATGGAGCAGTATATTCACACCCTTTCATTATACAGGCTTAAAAAATGAGCACATTTGCTTATATCATAGGGGAATTGGCCAAATGTTATAACCTATACAAAGCAAAAGTCAAAAAAGCACAAATGTATATATAGAGTAAAAGGATATTGAATCGAATGGGCAAATGGAGGCAATTTATTTTTTCCACAGAATGGCAAGAAAGACAATAAACCTCATCAGAACATGGCAAAATTTCCATGTCTATCAGTTACCTACAATGTAAAAAGTTTAAAGTCAACAGACAGGGCTGGAACCTAGTAATCTGGATGGGTATCTTCTACATAGTGAACACTTTTCTGTTGTAACACAAATTCTTTTCTGCTTTAGACACCTGCTAGGAGGATGATAATGATGCAGGAACTTGCCAAGTGGGTTTTTGGCTTCACGAGGGAAAGAATTCAAGTGTAAGCCAAGTAGAGACACAGTTTATTGAGTTAGAGACAGATGATAGATTCTCCTCCACAGACAGAGGAGGGGTCCTCTTTTAAGCAGGAAGGAAACCCCTATGGGGCAATGGTAATGTTCCTAAATGGTCAAAAACTGGGGCAATGGTAATATTTTTAAATGTTCAAAAACCCCATATGTGACCAGCATTATCTTGTAGCCAGGCCACAAATTTCAATCATAAACTGCTGTCACAGAAAGGTAAACACAAACAGTTCAGAAGGCATCTGGCTTAGCAATTCTTTGATCCTTGGGCGGGCCCAGACTGGCGATTTGCTGGTGACTTCCTTGTTCAGGCTGGTTAATGTCTGCTATCCATCAAAATGGCTGCATTCAGGCTTCTCCTAAGTACCTTTTCTGCCTTATCCCCACATGAATAACATGGAGGTTTGGGGAGTGTTTTGGCCTTAAAGTTTGGGACACTAGTTATACTACAGAACAAGATAATTTAGGTTAGGAATGGCACCAAAATGGTCACCATAGTCAGGTTTCTGATATTGGGGGTGGGGTAATTATCCCTAGTGTTGCTGACCTTATCCTTTTTTCTGGTGGTAGCAAAAGGTCAAATGCTAACTAAACTTCTTGCCAGTCTCACAACTATCTGACTTGCATCCATCAAGGAAGAGAACTTAACTCCCAGTTTCATGGGAGGAGATGGTCCTAGCTCCAGGAAATTAGAAGCCCTACCTCCAGTCATAAAGATAAATAAATTTAGCAATTTTATCTTGTAATCATGAATACAATAGATTATATCCACTTAGGTATAAACAAGGAAGGTTTCTTTTTTGTCTTTGCAATCCCTTGAGTGGGCTAGGCTGCTTATGGTGCACATCACATTCTGGTTTAATGCTTATTTAATAATAAAATTATTTTCTTTCTCTTCTTTGTGAAGAGGTTTCATGGAGTGGGAGGACATTTTGTCTGTAATTATCTTTCCTGAATAGTAGACACAAGAGTAAGAAGAAACTGGAGACTTTTTTGAGTGTATCACAAAGGGCCTTGCAGGCTGTGTTCGGAGGCACCGTAGGAGAGCTCTGTTAGGAGGGATCTAGAGTTGGCTAGTGGGAGTAAGGCAACGGCCTCAGGAAAGCTCTGTCAGCCCCATCCACCCACAACTGCCAGAGGGGCTCCTGAGGAAAGATTCTCTGGTATTGCTTGAGCTGTGGTGTGGCTATGTGGCTCCACTTCCTTAGACCGAAAGCTTTCTTAGAGATGTAGCGTCTGTTCCCCAGGATTCCAGCTTACTAGACAATATAGCTAATTGGCAATTTGACTGTTAGACACTTAGCAAATAGTGAAAGTAAGCCACGTGAGAAGGTAGAGTTCAATGAATCAGTCTGCTATTGTGATTTGGGGGTACTGTTTGCCTCAGTTGTTATATGCAGAGGTGGTGAGAACCAAAGCCACCTTACAGTGACACTCAGCCTGGACTCTCAGAACCTCCCTGTCTACGTTAATGTGATTTTGGTATTCCAGTGTTTTCATTAACATTATATTACTTTCCCAGAGTGTTCTGCCCAGGCAGATGGCTTCATCATTCCCTGTAGGAGAGACTCCAAAGACAGAATAACATCAGTGGCTTTAAAACTGTTTTCTTAATCTGCACCCTGTACTGCCAGCACTTGCAAATGACGTCTTTTTAAAGTACTGTGTCTGTGCCCTAACCCAGTACTACATCTCAATAAACATCTCAGTGGGAGTTATCTATTTGGAAAAGAGGACATATCTATTTTGGAAAAGCACTGGACAATATAACATGAAAACCTGTTCTTGGCCCTTTTAACCAGCTCCTTGTCTGTCAAGCACTTTAGTTTAACATGCACAACACAAATTACTTGTTTATAATATCACCATCCTTATGAATGTAGGTATCAGATTTATTAGTTTGGGCCCAAATCAGGCAAGAGAAACCACATAGTAACGGACATGTTTAATGTAAGAAACTAATAACTATAAAGGAAAATAAACATAGTAAGAGATTGGCTAGGAAGAAGTGAAGTCTAAAGAATCTAGGCAGAGCAGAGAGAGCCCCCGGAGCTGAGCAGAGCACAAAAGGAAGGTCTGCCACCCTCCAGGGCTGGGAGCCAGATTTGTTGGAGAGGATAGCAGGGAAATGTTTGTGGTGCTTGTGGCAGAACTTGCCAGAAATCAGCTCTCTGAGAGCCAAAGTAAGCTGTTCACAGGGACATATCTTACTGGGGAGACATTCTGCTACAAAACAGTCTGAGGGAGTGCCTCGGTACCTGCTTGCTGCCTGTCAGTAACTAAGAGAATCTTGAGTGCTACAGGAGAAGGTGCTGGACAAAGATACATGCAGACTTGAGCACACCAGAGCAAGGAAGCAAAACGCTTTCCTCCTGTGCCCTCTACTGACAAGCTAACATTATGCCAGCTGCAAAGGAAAAATATTTAACAGTTTCAATTTCATCAAACAGGCTTTCAGTGAATTTGAAGCTGAGAGCCTATCAATTGCTAACAGGCACTGGGGAAAGTGATTCCAGGCTGTTCCCCTCCCACCTCTCTAACCTTGTTAGCACCCTATTCTGTAGGTCTTGCCCTGGAAATGCTGGAAATGTCTGGGCGTCCCCGCAGCTTCGCCATCATCTCCTGCCTCCTCACTGGCCCCCTGCCTCTTGACTCTCCACTCTTCCCGCTCTTCCCATTGCTTCCAGAGACACTTTCCTTGAAGTCAAATGCATCTGGTGATGGACTGTGCTAATCATTCCTCTATGTATTTATGCAGGGTGCAAAAAAGACGAAGAGATTTAGTACTAACTAATCAAAAATGACACAGCAAATGAGCATGACAGCATAATACTATATCTAGAAATGAGAAATTCTCTTCTTGAATTTCCCATCCTGTTTATTTGCCTGTTGAATTATGGTTTAGAAGCAGTCAATACACTTAAGGAATTTTGAGAGAATACTGATAGAGTGAAGAATTAAAGAGTAGAAGTTCCACTTTTTCAAACTTGAATTTCAGATACTGAAAAAGAAGTTCTTTGAAGCCCTGGATTGAAGAGATAAGAAATGCACTAACTATCATTAGAGTCACTGACTAATAAACTATTTAATGATTGGTGTGCACTATATTCACTGCCCTGAGAGGTGTTGACATCTGGGCAGAGCCAATTTCTTCATTAGGCACAGTGCTCAGGACCACGATGAAAATTAGAAGAAAAGATGGACTTTTAAATTAACGTTAATATATTTGTATATCAACATAGCTGTCAAGTATACACATTTTAAAATATTATTCTATAGAAGGCAGGACTCACAAAGCCAAAAGTGCTTCATGCCCACAAACATCATAACGCAGCCCTGTGTCTAGGGCTGATGTCAAAAAGAGTTTCTCGGCTGGGCACAATGGCTCACGTCTGTAATCATAGCACTCTGGGAGGCTGAGGCTGGTAGATTGCTTAAGCTCAGAAGTTTGAGACCAGCCTGAGCAAAAGTGAAACCCTGTCTAGAAAAACTAGCCAGGCACAGTGGTGGGCACCTGTAGTCTCAGCAACTCAGGAGGTTGAGGTAATAGGATCACTTGAGCTCAAGAGTTTGAGGTTGCTTTGAGCTATGATGTCAAGGCACTCTATCCAGGGCAACAGAGTTAGACTCTGTCTCAAAAAAAGAAAAGGAGAGTAAGAGAGTTTCTCACAAGTAAAAAGGCTAAGATCCACTGATGGGTTCTCATTCATTTTTATTGAGCATCATTTCATAAGAGTTTTCTTTAGGGATTTAGAGTTTAATAATTTTAATTTATATGATTAGTCATTGTTGTTCCAAGGCTGTGGAACCTGTAGCCAAGGTTATTTCTGGGCTAAATAACAAAATAAGATGTTGAATGTGGACCTGGAGATGAAGTATAACCTCTACTGCCACAATACTGGCTCAAATTACTAGCATCTCTCTCTTGAACTACTAGCCATTTAATTAGTGTCCTTGTTTCTTCTCATGAAGAAATTGATTCTTGAGAATCATTTTCTATAGAGTTACCCAATGAGTCTTTAAAAAGAGATAGAGTCTCATTATGTTGCCTAGGCTAGAGTCCCATGGCCTCAGCATAGCTCAAAGCAACCTCAAACTCCTGAACTCAAGTGATATCCTGGCCTCAGCCTTACCAGGAGCTGTGACTACAGGCACCTGCCACCATGATGGCTAATTTTTCTATTTTTAGTAGACATGCAGTCTTACTTGGCTCAGGCTGGTCTTGAACTCCTGAGCTCAAACAATCCTCCCACCTTGGCCTCCAGAGTGCTAGAATTACATGTATGAGCCACTGTACCTGGCCAACACTAGAATCTTTATAAAGAAGAGGAAAATTTAGTTTTTCTTTTTAATAACTCATTAAAAAGAACTTTTAAATGTATCTGTCCCTTGTGGTAGCTTTAATATGGAAATAAGGTTGAAGTCAAGGGAAAAAAGTTATTTAGTTCTAATATTGTATTAAAATCTAATATAGCTGGGCTCAGTGGCTCATGCCTGTAATATTAGCACTCTGGGAGGTTCAAGGGAATGGATTGCTTGAGCTCAGGAGTTCTAGAGCAGCCTGAGCAAGAGCAAGACCCATCTCTAAAAATAGCTGGATGTTGTGGCAGGTGCCTGTAGTCCTAGCTACTCGGGAGACTGAGGCAAGAGGATCACTTGAGCCCTAGAGTTTGAAGTTGCTGTGAGCTATAATGCCACAGCACTTTACCCAGGCTGACAGTGTGAGACTCTGTCAAAAAGAAAAGAAGAGAAAACAAAGAAAGGAATCTAATAGTTTAGTCTCTAGTTGTTTCTTTTATTGAAAGCAGGGGATAAAAATTGTTTTCTATCCTACCTCAGCTACCTGTTCTTCCAGCAGCATTACCAGGGCAACTGGATTAGATAAATCGTCTCCCTGCAGAGGCCCTATGTGGAGAGAGAAGATGAGATCTGGATTTGGACATATGTAGATTTATGTAAGTTACCAAATATTATGCCTCAGTTTCCTCATCTTTAAAATAGGAACAAAACATTTTGCTAGGTTGCTGGTAAGTTTAAGTAAGATAGAGTTGAGCCTGAGAAGATTATGAAAAACTGATTTCTCTTTCTATAGTGTCATGTGCCCAAAGAACTAACTCTCATTTACTGCTTAAAATTATAAGGCTGTGAGGAATCTTAGCTCTTTTTAGTCCAGCTCCTTGAATCACACATGTAAAAATACTAAGAGACCATAGAAGATTTATCATTCACACTATTAAATTGTCATATAATTGGGAATAGGTGACAAAGTCTTCTAACCTAGTATTCTTAATCCCTAGTGATGATTAATTGGCTTCAATCAAATGCTAATGAGATATTAAATGGATCCAATAGAAAAAATAAGTTAGAATCTTCCTAATTCGGGACATTAGGCTGGTATGATGAATAATAATAATAATTCCTTTATCTGAAATGACAGTTAGAGATTCTTAACACTGGTCATACTAGAATAACCTTGATCCAGTAGCTCACTCAAAATTTTTCATTCTGTTGGTCTGGGGTATGATACAAGAATTAAACATTAACACAACTAAATATTATTTAGAGTGGGATAATGGCTGTCATGGAAATGAGAAGTGCCCGAGAGCACAGGAAGGAGGGATTTGCCTGGGGATTAAGAAGGCAGCATGGAGAAACTAACTGAAAAACAATTCATAATTATTTAACTCAACAAATATCCATGAAGCAAAATGTCTCTCTCAGGTATTGTGTTTGATAACATGTGAATAAAAGAAGGGATATGGGCCAAGTGGTTTACAATTAAGGAATAGAATAATGAATAGTTGAATAAGAAAAAGAATGTATAATTCCTTCCAAAAAAGATATAAACAAATGCAAAAGTTACTTGCCTTATTGAGAAGCAAACCAGAGGGAGTTTTTAATATAGTGAGTTAATTAGCAAGAGAGGGAGTTCTTTGAAGACCCAGGTTAGTCCTGGATTTTTATTTTACTGGTTTCAATTTGTGCTATGATAGTTTGGCTCATAGATACAATTTACAGGCTTTTCTCCCCTCCCCTGATCCTTTCTTCCCACATTTCTTTACTTCTCAGCCTATAGAATTGGCCTGACCGTTGCAACAGAGGCCTTAGCCCACTTGAAGACCTGGCCTATTCCTTGTAGAATGAGGGCATGTCCCCAGCAGCAGTAGAAAATCAAGACCAGAAACTGTGGAAGAAGTATAAGGAAGGCTGATGGCACTGGAGGGCAGCTGGAGCACCTCTCTCTTCCCCTTTCTCTGCACTTTGTAATAACTTAGTGAATTAGAGAGGCTGGGTCTTCCTCACATCTAGACACAGGAGGGTGGTTGGCTGAGGGACTGGGCAAAGTGGGAGACCATGGAGGAGAAACTGGGAGATTGTGTTTGTCTCTTCATTTTCTCCTTGCTGACCCTCCCTTTCCCTCCTACCATTGCCTGCCTCACAGGCCTAAAGAGATTTCTTTATGTAAACAAACAGCAGAGAGCCCAAAGAAAGCAGTTATTTCTATGACCTTGTTTATTGCACAAATAATATTGTAACAACAGTAATGGGGAATTAATAAAAAAAATTCCTATCTTAACAAATCAACTATTGTCATATAACCATGCAGTTTATTACTCTTTCTTCCTATTCTTTGTTTTGCACAATTTTGAGATAATTTGTAATTAGAGAAGAGATCAATGGATCTCAAGAATTTTGGGGATGTTGTTCTCAGGTGTTCCTGCCATTTGGTGTTCTGTTTCTCTTGATATCTTATTGCTGTCATTTGTCAGAAGCTCCAGGAATAGATGTTATAACAGAAACTATTTGGGGGAAATAAGGTATTTTGTGTAGAATAGGGTGATGCGATGTACCAGCCACAACCCCTTTCTGCTGAAAGTGCTGCTGGTTCAGAGCTCTCCAGGCATTGCTTTCAGCTGAGGATTTTCCTTGTTCATGGATATACTATATAACCAATGACTAGTTATAAAAACCCTGCTCTTGGGACAACTTTATAGGCTGTTCTATTTTCAGAGCTTCTGTGGGTTGGGATGACAACTTCATTGACATTTATCATAATCCAACTGCTCCCTCTGCCCTATCCTGGTCCTTTTCCTTCAGAGATGTTGATCTGTGAAGTACTTTCAAATAAAACTCCTTCACGTTACAAGCTTTCTCAAAATCTGCTTCCAGGGGAACACAATCTGTAACAAAGATAGTGATTGCCATAGGAAAATGTGACCGGGCTTGGGTAGGTGGGAAAGCTGAGTGAGGCTAATCCATATAAAGAAAGAGTACCTTCTGAGATACTCTGATTATTTCAGGCATTGTAAAACAGGGTTACTTTGAATAATCCCCTCCTACATAGAATGGGCATATTGTTACAGGGTTCCCTCATTTAGGGCTGAACAGGGATACAGTTTCTTAGGCCTGGACAATTTCATGTAAGTGAGGCCTCTTCTTAAGTGGATGCCCTGCCATTTTGCCCCTGGCTAGAGGGACTGAATTGATTTGTTAATAAACTCACCAACAGAAAAGATGTCTGCCATCTATAAAGTTCTGGCCAAGTGTAATTCTCAAGACCTTATACCCCAAAACAAAAGACCCACTAAGAGACTTTCCACTTGGGTCTTTCCCTCTGCCAGAAGCTCTGGTGCTTTTTATTCCTCCTGTACTCTTTTCTGTCTAATAAATCCTGTCTTACCAATGATCTGTGGTCTGTGGATTCCTTCTTCAAATCTCCAAGACCAAGGACCTACTGCAGAAAAAAATGCCTCCAACAATATTAATTGAATTGAAGATTGTAGTATAAACAATCAAATAGTACATGAATGAAAAATGTTCTTTAATAAATAAGCTTGTAAGAAATGGTTCTGATTTGGGGGGGAATTTTCAGGGACACAGTGTAGGTTGAATATGGCAGGAAATAGGTCAAAAATGAAGGCTACAGTTGGGTTTGCCAAAGATGTTTAGAATTGGGAGGGTAAAATAGACACTGGCTACCGCGGCTTGTCCTTTTCCTGGGGGTAGATGTCAAAGTTAACATCCAGCTAGAGAGACTAATTAAAATATGGGTGTCACCAAAGTTCCCCCAAAACTGTATTCAGCTCTCCAATGGACAGTGCTATGGTTTGAACGTGGGTCCCAAAATTTATGTGTGGGAAACTTAATCCCCAATGCAACAGTAGTAGGAGAGGAGCATAATGACAGGTGTTTAGGTCAAGAAGGCTCCTCTCTCAAAATGGATCAAATGCCCTATAAACAGAGCTTGTAAGAGTGGGCTCACTCTCTCTCTCCTGCTCTTCTCATATGAAGAGTGAAATGATCGAAAAATTATAAACTTAGAGTTTTGCAGTAAAGACAAAAATCAGTCTTTCTCTCTACCTGGTTTCTTTCTCTGCCCAGCAGTTAGCACAACCCCTCCCCCCAGTTCCCTTTTCACAAAACACCGGAGGAGCCCTGCAGACCAAAAGGAAATGTATATTCTTCTCTTTACACTCATTAGTTTCCTTGTTTTTTAGAATTTGTTCCATAGCTTCAAGAGGTTTCTGAAAATCCCTAGGACAGACAATGGGATATAAATGCTTATAAATGGAATTAGAAACACCTGTAAAAAGTCTGTCTTTATCCTTGCTGGAGGAAAAATGGATACAACCTTCACATACATGATATCTTATGAATTTGGCTATAATTACCTTTTTTTCTCTTTGCCCCTCCCCCTTAAATTCAGCAACTGCTTGATATAGGGGGTGGGTCTTCTTTCTTTCTCTGTTTGGGATGCCACACATTCTCTCTCCCTTCTCTCTCTTTCTTCCCATTCTCTTTCCCTCTCTCCTAAAAGAAAATAAACTTATACTTTTATATCCTAATCTTGATCATTCTAGAGAAATTCTTTTCTCATCCAGCATGGAGCCCCTACTGAGCTTTCCACTCTAACAAGATGAAACAGCAGTCAAGTCCTACTCCCCACTTTGAGCTGTATGTTTGTCTCTTGAAACTGCTTCCTATTGCCACAAGTAGGTATGAATTACCCCAATAACGCCACAGCAGACACTATAATTCACACTTTATAGCTTAAGAGTGTACAGCTAATCACTAATCGGTATTGTTTTTATAAACCAATGGAAATTGCTGGCAAAAACTTTGTATCAGGTTCACTCCCTGTCCTTTCTTTTTTGCCTTTAATGATCTACTTGGACCCAACTTGGTGGCTAAGACCTGCAATCCTAGCACTTTGGGATGCTGAGACAGAAGGATTTCCTGAGCCCAGAAATTTGAGATCAGTTTAAGCAACATAGTAAGATCTCATCTCTACCAAAAAAGAAAGAAAGAGAAACGATAAGAAAAGTTAGCTGGATGTGGTGGCAGGTGTCTGTAGTCCCAGTTACTGGGGAGGCTGAGATAGAAGGATTGCTTGAGCTCAGGACTTTGAGGTTGAAGTGAGCTTGGATTGACAAGGTTTCCCCACTGCTAAGTGCTGGACATGAGCCCCATTTTCTAGGCCCAAGTAAGCTCAACCATGTTATCTGGGCCCAAGCAGTTCCAAGAATCAGTCTGACCAGTGTCCCACCTACGCTGTCCCTCCTGGAGCAGAGAACACACTCTAAACAAGATCAGCGTCCCACCTAAGCTGCTCAAGTCCTGCCACTTTGGGAGCAGAGAGCACACCCTAAACAAAACAAGACCACATTCCTACACAAGGGTAGTTTTAAATTCTGCCTACAGGTCTCTGGAGCCAAATGATTGTGCATTCCATCTCCTCAAACCTGTCTGACTGCAGGGTCAGAAAAGCTGGAAATAATCCCCTAGATGGATATGAGCTACCTGCTCAGGAATCCCACTTCAGGGAACCCTCTTTGGTGAGAGGAAGGCTCTTTTTTCTCCCCTTATCTATCAATAAATTCTGTCCTTAACTTTACTCATAGTGGTCTATAGATTCATTCTTCAAATTTCTGAGACCAAGGACTAGGCAGAGACAGGCTCTGACTATATGAGACATCAATGCACCCTATCCTGGGAGACACAGCAAGAGGAAAAAAAAAAAAAAAAAAGATCCACTTGTAACCATGGCCAATCAGAGCATACATTCAGGGCAATTTGAATCTGCGCTCCTTGGTTGCAATCGTCAAGTTTGGCCCAAAAGGACTGTCTTTCAGAGCACATGTAACGAGAATAAGATGGAGTCAGTCACCCTAGGGCCAACATGGCACAGCTGTGCTGGTTGGTTTAGGTCCGACCTGACCTTCCCCTCATTTCTTCCATCCTTATTGTTTTGTAAATTTAGCTTTAACCTAAAAGAGTATAGTTTGAGGAGTTGAGGGCAATTGATTTAGGAAATTAACTTTTGAATTAGAAATGTTTGGGGTCATAGGTTATGCCAATTATTATTAATTATGGTTATGCTGATTATTATTGTTTAAGATAAGGGTTAATATTTTTTTTACCTTAAACTTTTATGTGTAAAACTGTGGTTTTAGAGAGGGAAGGGCACCACAGTTTTAGACAAGTTACTCTCACTGTTTTCCAGAATTACTGGCCTCTGACAATAAAGTTTATTGGACCTAATCACTGTCTCTGCATTTGGCTGACAGTGACAGGCAGCCAGACTCTCTTCATTTACTTATATTAATTTTATCTCAGTATCTTCCTTTTAGATCAACATCCCAATAATAGACATGATTAAAGATAAAAGAATTCTGATACCATCTTCTTGGAGTAAAAGCAGATCCCACACACTAAGGGCTCACTCCCACATGGCTGACCTCACTTAGGAGACCATTCTCATGTCTTAGGCCTCCTATACTTGTGACGTATTGGTTATGATTGGGGTTTCCTGGGACTCTCCTCATGTTTGATAATTGGTTAGAACAGCTCATAGAACTCAGGAAGGCACTTTATTTGCCATTGGCAATTTATTATAAAGGAAACAACTCAGGAAGAATTAAACAGAAAAGACACACTGGGTGAGGTATGGGGGTTTCTGGAACTTCCTTGCCCTCTCTGGGTGTACCACCTTCCCAGGACATGGCTGTGTTCTATAACCCAAAAGTTTTCTGAACTCCAATATTTAGGGGTTTTATGGAGGTTTCACCGCAAAGGTACAATTATTTAAGTCACTGGCTATTATTGATTAACTCCAGCCCTTCCAGCCAAGAGGTTCCAACCCTCTAATTGTGTACTTGGTTCCTAAGTCCACTAGACCTTGTCCTCCCAGAGTCTCCTTATTAGCATAAACTTGGGTCCTGTAGTGAGGGGCAGATTCCTCTACATCCTTATCACTCAGGAAATTCCAAGGGTTTTAGGAGCTCTGTACCAAGAACCAGAAGCAAAGACCAAATACATTTTTCTTACCATCAGATTTCCAAAACGCAGTGTAAGAGCTTGTGAAGCAACACTTGGTGAAGAAGCTGATTCAAACATTAAGAACCAAGCATTCTGAGAATGTATGGGCCTAGGGAGGCCAAGTGGGGAGAAGGGGTGGAGGCAGAATGTTAGCCAAAAGGTCGGGGCTGTGCTTGAAGCTTGGCTTGTTCACCTCACAGACTCCTTTCTCCTTATCAGGAAGGGTGTGCTGGAAGCAAGCTCCAAGGTCCTCTTGTGTGTCCACTGCCAGGAGGCCAGAGCAGACTTCTGTTGTCACTGGGTGACAGACATCCAGGGTCAATCCAAAGAAAGTGGTCAGGTGGGGTGTGGTGTCTCAAGCCTAGAGTCTTAGCACTCTGGGAGGCTAAGACCAGTGGATTGCCCGAGCTCAGGAGTTTGAGACCAGCCTGAGCAAGAGCAAGTACTAAAAATAGAAAAACCAGGTGGGTGTTGTGGCAGGTACCTGTATCCCAACTACTCGGGGAGCTGTGATACGAGGATCGCTTGAATCCAGGAGTTTGAGGTTGCTGTGAGTTATGACACCATGGCACTCGACCCAGGGCAATGAAGTGAGACCCTGTCTCAAAAAAATAAAATAAAATAAAATAAAATAGGGAGGTGCCCGTAGCTCAGTGGATAGGGCACCAGACACATACACTGAGACTGGCGGGTTTGAACCCTGCCAGGGCCAGCTAAAAGAACAATGACAACTGCAACAACAACAAAAATAGCTGGGCATTGTGGTGGGTAGGTGCCTATGGTCCCAGCTACTTGGGAGGCTGAGGCAAGAGAATCGCTTAAGCCCAAGAGTTTGAGGTTGCTGTGAGCTGTGATGCCATAGCACTCTACTCAGGGTGATGGCTTGAGACTCTGTCTCAAAAATAAATAAATTAATTAATTAATTAAATAAAATAAAAATAAAAAATAAATGAAAAATAGAGTGGTTGGGTGTATTAGGAGCAAGTGGTAGCAGTGCTAGGGCGAATGCATTTAGAGTACTTCCTGATGCATTAGTGGGCGTCTAGAATTTCCGCCATCCCCACTTGTTCAGTTAGCAAGCATTTATTGAGTGCCTCCTATGTGCTTGGTTAGCTCTGGACTGTGTCAAGAGGAGCAGAGATCTGAGAAAAGACAGATGAGGAAATAATAATCTTTAGGGGGAATGGTTATTCTGTAAGAGCAGGACAGCAATGCACTACAGCCCATTTCTATGAAGTCCGAGCAGGTAGAAGAACCACGGTGTTTGCAGGGGCTGAATCACAAGGACAACTGATAACATCATTGCAGTTTTGAAGGGTGTCTTGAAAAGTGGGAGCATCTATTGGAATGGAAGGTTGCAGGCTAATTGGCTGAATAGTCCATGAAAATGGAGCATCTCTTTAATGATCTGGTAGTTTGCCCCAACTTGGGTGACTGCAGGGTAGGTGGAGAGGAGGAGACATCTTACTTTGAATATGACAGGAGGATGTCTAAAATGGAGGCCCTGATTATTGCAGAGGCATTTAAAAATGATAATGGTGCTTCTGCCTAAGCTCTGTTTGCCTTGGTGGTGGGCATCAAGCTAAAGAAAGTCATCAAGTGTATTAGTGTCCCAGCTATTAATTTCCTAGGACTTGGCCAGGTGCATTGGCTCATGCAGAGGAGGCTGAGGTGGGAGATCATTTGAGGAGTTTATAAGACTGGGCAACACAGTGAGACTCTGTCTCTAAAAGAAAATAATTAGCAGGACATGGTGGCATACACCAGTACTCCTAGCTGCTCAGGAGGCTGAGGTGGAAGGATCGCTTGAGCCCAGGAGTTAGAGGTTGCAGTGAGCTGTGAATCACCCTGCGGGACTCCAGCCTGAGTGATAGAGTGAGATTCCATCTCTTAAAAAAAAAAGTCCTGGGGGCCGGGCACAGTGGCTCCCACTGCCTGTGCTCCTTGGCTTGTGGCTGCATGATTCCTATCTCCGCCTGTCTTCAGGTGACCATCTTCTCAGTTCCTCTGCGTAAAGACACTTGTCATGGAAGTTATGGCCCCCGGTTATGTGGGGTGATTTCATCCTGAGATGCTTAAGTTAATTAAATTTGCAAAAACTCTTTCCCAGGTAAGGTCATATTCATAGGTTCTGGGACTTGGACATATATCTGGGGACCACCATTCAACTTACATACCAAGTCCTCTGCATTTGTGTTCCGAGACTTACATACCAAATGGACAGAGGTGGTCTCACAAATAAGCCTGTGTTTCAGGTTGTTACATGCGTGCTCTAAGAACTCTTTCTCAGCCTTCCTCACCTCTGTCCTGTCACCAGGTGTTCTAGAGCACCACTAGACACCATGGGAAGATGTGTTTTTTTAAGATATTCCTGGTCTGAAAGATTTCCTGTGGATAAGGCTGACCCTGCTACACCCTGGGAGTCCAGCTTCTAAGTTGGGCAGTTGTTTAACAGCAGATTAAAAGAACTCACTTTGAAAAGTTGACCCAAATGCCCTCAATACACAGTAGCTATTGTTGTTATCTCAAGGTCTACTGCACTGGCTCTGAATAGTCTGATTATGGCCTTTATTGAGTGCCAGTTTCTAACAGGAAGAATCCAGGCCATAGAGGCAGCCTTGACAGCTAATCATTGTTGCTCACAGCTTTCTGTGCTATAAATGCAGCAGTGAGCATCATTTGTACCTACATCCTTCAGAGAAAAGCTAGTCCTCACTGTGGTGTTAAAAACCTTGCTTTGAAGTGTTGGGCTGGGTCCTGTCATCACAGCAAAATTGGATAAAAATAAAGTGAGTTTTCAACTGCAAAGATGGACTGATGCTTGGATTCTGACAACCCGCTCCCCTTTTGTGGGAACTGTTTAGAGCAGTTAGGACCAAGACGTTGTGGGTTGGTCATGTCTGACAAGCCACAGGAACTACTGGATGAGTCTCTTCTGAGGACCTTTCACTACTACAGTGCAGACAGTTTCATGTTCATAACATTGAAGTAAATGTGAAAACCGAGTAGCAGACTTAAGTTAGAGAATATAATATAATGCAATACCAGGGCCACGTTATAATATTTCCTCCTCTGCTCTATATTTCTCTGTAGCACTTATCCAGATTTATATGTTTGACTTATACATCTTGGGATTTTTTCTTTTCTTTTTCTTCTTCTTCTTTTTTTAGAGTCTTGCTCTAGTCACCCTGGGCTATAGTACAGCTCACTGCAACCTCCAACTCCTGGGTTCAAGGGATCCTCCTGCCTCAGCCTCCTGAATAGCAGCGACTATAAGACACCCACCACCATGCCTGGTTAATTTTTCTCATTT
The DNA here is from genome assembly GCA_963574355.1 of Loris lydekkerianus. Taxonomy (NCBI): domain Eukaryota; kingdom Metazoa; phylum Chordata; class Mammalia; order Primates; family Lorisidae; genus Loris; species Loris lydekkerianus. Next base: position 1,485 of record CAUYPK010107767.1, on the reverse strand, counting down.
TAGTAGAGACTGGAGATGGATTCCCAGGCTAGTCTCAATCCTCCCACCTCGGCCTCCCAGAATTCTGGGATTACAGGTGTGAGCCACTGCGCCCAGGCAAATTTATATATCTTGTTGATTCCCCTTGTCTTTGCCCCTGGCACCATGAATGTAAAAAGCTCCGTGTCCTAGAATAAAGTAGATGGCCAAAATATACTGTTTCATGAAGAAATAAAACCTTAACTTTCTGCTCTAACAACCCCAACCATAAGCTTCACACGAAGAAAAAGGCATTCCTTCCTCTGGTCTCTAACCACAGCACCACTTTCAGCAGCTAAAAGCCTGTTCACCTCTGCCCCTTGTGTTCAAGAACAACAAAAGTTTGTGGTTCATTTAGGATGCAATGAACTTGGAGATACTGTTGGAAAAGAATGAGGGTAAGATGAATTTTCTGGGGGCCTTTTATCCCAAGGCTGCTGATTCCTAGTCCAGGATGTATAAATATCTCTCATGTTTAAGACAGAGCCCAGAAATGCTCTGGGGGATTCTGTTTGAGGAGGATCTTTGTTTAAATAATGCCCAGTGTGTTCTGGGGCCTGGGCTAGATATTCTTACATTCACTATTTTATTTACTACTGTAAAATTATACAGTCTTCTCCCATGAAAATACCCCATTCATCTGTTAATCCTACTTCCATACTTGTCTAGCCTATAACCATGCATGTAATCCTCAGTCCCCATTATATCTTAAGAAATCAACTTACCTCTGGCTTTACTTCTTTGCCTTCCAGCTTAAAACAAGCAAGCTCTATTAGGTTAGACTGGGTTATGCTGTAGTTACAACTCCCACATTTCAGACACTTACAACAAAAAAGGTTCCTTTGTTCACTCAAGGTACCTGTTGATCATGGGTAGACTTCTGGCCCTTCTTCACATAATTTTTACTCTGGGCCCTGGGCTCATGGAGTTTCCTTATCTGGAACTTTGGCAGAGGGGAAAGGAAGAGGTGATAGGCCATGCTATGACTCTTAAAGTTTCTATGTATAGGTGACACCTGTCCCTTCTGCTCACACTTTACTGGCAACGGCAAGTCACTTGACTAAGCTGGTATCAATGGGCTATGGATAATCATTCCTCCTCCAACAAGAGGAGCTGAATATATATATTTTTTTAATTGTTAAATCATAGCTGTGTACATTAGTGCAATAAAGGGGTACAATGTGCTGGTTTCATATACAATCTGAAATATTCTCATCGAACTATTCAAAGTAGCCTTCATGGCATTTTCTTAGTTATTTTATGTAGACATTTGTATTCTGCATTTAGTAAGTTTCGCCTCTACCCATTCTAAGATGCACCGTAGGTGTGGCCCCACCCATTACCCTCCCTCCACCAAAACCTCCCCACTCCCTTTCCCTTCCTTGGCCCTTTCCCCATATTCTTGTGCTACAATTGGGTTATAGCCTTCATGTGAAAACTATAAATTAGCTTCATAGTAGGGCTGAG
>CAUYPK010107765.1:0-35908 GCA_963574355.1 Loris lydekkerianus | reverse complement strand
CCTCAGTCACACGTCGGCAGTGATGGGACGGGACCCAGGCAAGCCCACACGGAGGACCCTTGCCCGCAGTCATGTGTCGGCAGTGATGGGACGGGACCCAGGCAAGCCCACACGGAGGACCCTGGCTGTAGTCACGTGTCGGCAGTGATGGGGTTAAGAACGAGGCGGTGATTTTTCCCCCTCTCTCTTCTTTCATTCTTTTACAGAAAAGCTGAACATCAGAGATGGCTCTGGAAACCACCTGATCTCCCTGACACGCACCAGAGCTGAGTGACAATGACACCAAATGTACACGCCAAGCTCAGTGCTTGCTGGATTCGCGCCTTGACCTCCAGCTCATTCACTCATGCCCTTCCACCCTGCTTTGTGAAATCCCAGCGATTTTATTACATTCCCTCACATCAGACGTTTAGCAAAAACTTATCTGAGGTGAGCAGGGTCAACAGAACGTGCTGTCCTCCCTGGAGACAGTGTTACGGGCGAGGGAAGCAGGAGATCGAACGAACATTCCAGAGAAAAACGAAAAGCAGAGAGCGGGAAACACAAGGCTTGGTGGCCTTTGATTCTAGACTCCTGGGCGTGACTGGCCTCCTTGTCAGCAGAGCGCTCTGCTGGGTGGTGAGCGGGAAGCAGGGCCCACTCGGTTATCATTAAAGAGAGTTTTCACAGGTCACTCTCAGCATGCAGCCACAGTCCTCTAGACAGAAGGCAGCTTTAATTATTCTTTCAAAGCAAGTAAGAAGCCCTGTGTTGCCCACCTACAGTGGGACACTGCAGGTGTGTCACACAGGGCTCAGCCGCCTCCCGCAACCGCTCGGGACACACAGAAATACAAGCAGATGCTGCAGAAATGCTTAGGTCACATCAGCAAACGGCCCCAGCGTGGGGCTGGGGGACAGCTCTGTAGTCAGCAGAGCAAATGGGAAGAGGCCCTTCATGGGTGGGCTGGGCACAACACGGGTGAGGACAGGCTGGTCTTCTGTGGCTGTACCACCTGCGAGTTGGGCCTCGTGTGGCTCCGCTTGGATAAAACCTGAGGACTTTGGTGATTTGTGTGTTGTGGGTGGGTCTGGATGGAACAGGGAGGGCATCACGGCACTCGTCTCCCTGAAGCAAATTGCTCTGTCCCCACTTGTGCACCTCTACTCTGCACAGCAAGGGTGGCGGAGGTGGCTGAGGGTGGCCGGCTGGGATGTTCCTGTGCACCCTCGTGCCCTGTGGCTTCAGGACATGTGCAATCGCACCTATTTACAAATAGGTGAATGAGATTAAACTTGGCAGTGGAGGCCGACCTGAGTGTAGACAGCTTCTAGCCAGGCAGGGTGCACACTGGAGCCTTCACTGTGAGGTGTGGACTGAACGTGAGGCAGCTTGACTGGAGAGGTCTGCCAGGACTGTCTGCTGGGGCCCCAACTTGACCGGTCCTTCCTTGGATGGACTAATACCATCACTTTGTCAAACGTCCCCCCTAGGGACACAGTGGGAGATGTGGGGACCTGCACCCCATGGACACTAGATGAGAGCCAAGATCAGCCAAATTTCTCTTGTTTTGAAAATAAACTACACTTTGTGTTGTAAACACCTAAAGTCGAGTTCTAATCTTGTGTTTTGCCTGACACCCAGTGAGACCAGGAGGATCTTGTAGGGTCTGTGGGTCCCCTCCTTGCTCTGCCTCTGTAGAGAGGTCCCCAGCCAGCAGTGCCCTCCTCATGGGGAGCAGCACTTGCCTGTGCAGGGAGGTCTTTGCAGGTCCCCTCCAGCCACACACGTGTGGGGACTCGGGGTGCCCCGGAATCTGCTCTGAGCCCAGCTCCACACGATGGGGTGCTGCTCAGACCCTACATCGTCTCACCCATCAGGGCCGGGTGCTGAGCTTCTGGCAGCACTGAGACCCAAGAGAGGTGAGGAGGACATGGGCAGGACAGACCTGAGTGATGCCCTTTCCTTGTGATGTCAGAACTGGGGGCTTGAGTGAGAGCCACAGATTCTTCCCTGGGTTGGGTCTGTAACAAAACCTGGGGGTGCATCTGATGCTTTAGCCAGGGAGCTCACAGGCCCCCTGGCCCCTGGAGCTTGTTTGTCTCCTGGGGACACTTGGCCTTCCTCTGGGGCTCCAGATGCTGATCTTCTCCTAACCTGGTCAAGGTCACACCGGATTCTTCTGTTCTTTGCCTGTCCCCTAAGGGGTGGCGTTTCCTGGGGCTTGGTGTGGCTCCCTTCCCTGGCCCGTGCAGATTCAATTGATTTACTCAGTTCCAGCTTCCTTGGTCCCAAGGGTCCCTTCCCGAAAGTATGGCCATGTGACCCTACTTTGGTGGGGACTAGCCCATGTCACACAGGTGGAAACTGAGGCTCAGAGGGGAGCAATTGGCCTAATGCCCTATAAGCAGGAGAGGAAGAACCAGATCTGCGCCCAGGTTGAGGCTCTGTTGGCCTAATACTCTCCAGAGGCACAGGGGGCCCCCGACCCCCAACCCCACACAGACGTCGGTCACCTCTGAACACGGCCTCCTGGGTCTCCTATCAGAGCCCAGTTGCTGTGGACAGACAAGATCCAGATACCTCTGCGTCCCATCCAGCTCCTGTCATCTGGGGGTATTTGGTTTCTCTAAAGTATTTTAAAGTAAATCAGAGACATCATAACATTTCAGTTATCAACACACTCTTTAGTATAGTGTCGATGATTCCCTAATGTCCGCTAACATTCCCTTTGATTCAAATCTCTTCCATTATCTCAAAAATACTTTTGTTTTCCTTGTTCATCTTGCTCTGTTCTCCTGGGATGGATTTTTGTGCCCCTGTGGCTATTGGAGTCTATTACCCCAGGTGGCTCTACCCTAGTCTGTGCTGAGAATTTGCTATAGAAATTAAAATAACTATTCAGAGCAAAGGAGGTAACCTTAAGCCAGTGGTTCTCTACTGGGGACAATTTATCTCCTGGGGACTCTTGGCAGTGTCTGCAGATATTTTTCACTGTCCTCGCAGGAAGGGCACTCCTGGCACTTAGCAGGCAGAGGCCTGGAGATGCTGCCCAGCCTCCTGTAAAGCATGAGGGCTCACCCAGCCCGGCACGGGAGCTGTGCTGAGGCTGAGAAACGGGCCAGATGCTCCCAGGACACAGAGGCCGTCTCCCTGCACTGGGGCTGCTTCTGTTGCTGATTGAGCACTTGCTGTGGACACACTGCCCTCTCCATGTTCCTCCAGGCTTCCTAGAGGCCATGTCCTCAAGCCCCATCTTCAGTCAGTTTGAGTTTCACCCGCACCACTGCCACTCTGCAGTTCCTGGTGCACTCCCATCTTTGCCGACCTTGTCCCTCTTTTGAGGACCTGTTCTGGTGAAAGGGCACTGGAGTTCACTCCTGGGAGACGAGGAGGCAGCTCACCTGCATGCTTTGCTATATGGACCAAAAAGTGGCCTCAGGGTCGCTGTGCGTGTCTGTGACTCTTGACTGAAGAGCTGGCGGTGAAGCTGGTCTTTCATGCAAGTGTTCACAGATTGCACGCCATGCTAACTGAGACTTGGACCCTGTCACTGGGCGTGGTATTATTGAACTAAGCTGAAGTATCTGACATTTGTATGTGGGACAATTGTGCCCAGAGGAGACGGCTACATGGAGGTCCACAACTGCACAGTGTACGTGTGTGTACATATGCACGCATGATGAGTGAACGTGTGTGTACATATGCATGTGTGATGAGTGAACGTGTGTGTACATATGCACGCGTGATGAGTGCACGTGTGTGTACATATGCATGTGTGATGAGTGAACGTGTGTGTACATATGCATGTGTGATGAGTGAATGTGTGTGTACATATGCACGCATGATGAGTGCACGTGTGTGTACATATGCATGTGTGATGAGTGAACGTGTGTGTACATATGCATGTGTGATGAGTGAACGTGTGTGTACATATGCACGCGTGATGAGTGCACGTGTGTACATATGCACGCGTGATGAGGGAGGGAAAGGCTGGAATGAATTTTGATTTCCTGGGCTGCAGTTGTTATATTTGTTTTTCATTTTGGTTTCTTTTTAGCCACGTACATTTCTATCTAATTACTTTCTTCTTCTTTTTTAGCAACAGCGTGAGTTAGTTCTATAGTCAGAAAAAATCATATAAACAAATATAGATGATGAAAGTATTTTTCAAAGGTTTTTGCATCAATTTTTGAAAGAAAAACAAGATCAAGGTTAACTCTCATTGAACCAGAGAATGCAAACAAGCATGACCTTCTAGCTGTCATCCCGCGTCTGCTCAGTGAGCAGCAGGAAAGGCCTGTGCGGGCGTCACACACATGCGTGCATTCAGGAGGCCCTGTGCTGAGTGAGGAGGCGCCCTCTCACGGAGGGGACACAACGGCGGCCCCCAGCACCCGCATGGATCATCAGCCCACACTCTCACCACAGCCTTTCCTCCCACCCCCCCGCTGGCTGTCATTTACTTCACTGCTTTTAAGTTAACTTCAAATTAGCTCATTTTTCGGTACTTAGCTAAGTAACAACACTTGTGCTAGTTTTAGGGGCTTTCCTGGCACAGGTTAGAATAAACTTACAATCATTAGAATAAAGAGATCCCTTAGGCAACAGTTCCTACCCTGCTATAGGACAGAGCAGGTGCTGCTACAGTGAGAACGCCTGGAGAGGGGTCCCAGGCTGGGTGCCCCCAGGCTCCGGTAGCCCCTACCCCACAGCAGGGCCCAGCCACAGCATGTGGTTCTGAGGCTGTGTCTGGCTGAAAATTCCTATGAATACAAATGCCCAGAAAATGGAGTTTTGAGTAGATTTTAGATTTTTAGATTTTTTTTTTTTTTTACTGATTAGTACAATTAACCCCAATATGATTATTTTTATTTTGAGAAATGCTGTTAGAAATCTTTGTAAAATATGTGAGAATGTTTTTCCCGTCTTTGTGGATGTAGAAAAGGAAACACAATTGTGCTCTTTTGCTGCTGATTCTGGAGTTTGCAGTCGGGTGAGTCATCATTCTGAATGTTAATTGTCATTATAAAATGCTAAAGATATGGAAGGAGGAGGTGGAAGACACTAGTCTGAATTCATTATTTTCTTTTATGCTTCAAAAAATTGCCTTGTGTTTGCAACTGGTGGGATGGCCGGGTTCTGCTTTGCTGTTGTGCAAACATGGTCTGGACCAGCGACCCGGATGCCAGTGGGAGCTTGTCAGGAAGGTGGACTCTCAGGTGAGCCCCAGACCTCTGTGTCAACATCACACCCGGGGTTGCAGGTGCACACAGGCATGTGGAGAGTGCTCCTTTAAAACACTCTACGTAGGCGAGAATGATAACAACATGACAGCGAAATGTTGGTCATTGCTGTGTGGAAGGTGACAAGGGGTTTGTGACACTGTTTCTTCTACTGTCTGTGAATGAGTGAAATCCCTCAGATTAATTTCTTGGGTTCTTATTAAGGTATTACTGCCCATCGTCCATTTTCCCGACAGAAGAATAAACGTTCCCCGCCTCCCACATAGACTCACAGTTTGTTCAGCTATGAGTTATGTCTGGTCAATCCAAATGTTCTTGCACATTTAATCTGAAAAATGAGTGATTTAACACTCATTGAACTGACTGGGGGGAGGATGCAGAATCCATCCACTTAATAAATTTAATATAAATAAAATCTAGTGTTTCTAAGTTGCAAGTAATCCTAATAATAACAATGCAAGGCTTTCCTGTTATTTCTTCATTTAGCAAATGCTTCCATAGAGTTACTCTGTGAAAGGTGCTTTCTGAGCATTTACAAATATCAATCCATGTGACCCTCACATAACCCCATGAGGCAGACCAACGGAGGGTGAGGGGACCGAGGCTGGTGTGGTGGCCCTGGGCTTACTTCCAGATGTCCTCTGCCTGGTGGTGGCACACAGCCTGGGAGCCAGGGAGGTTGCAGGCCGCGGGGCCCTGCCCTGCCCGGCAGGGGGACTGGTCTGCAGACAGAAATGTGCAAGCCCTGGCTGCCAGTAGACCCTGGTTAAATCCTCTAATGCGTATCTCAGGGAAACCCAGAGTCTACTGATAGAATTAAGGGGAGCCTAGGATTCAGGGATCACTCTTTCACCAAGAAAATGTAAGAAAGGAGTCAACAGGAGCCCCAGAGCTGAGCGGCGGGAGAGCCAGGCCCAGAAGAAAGAGAATTGTGGTAAGTGTCTATGTCTACCTTCGTAAAACTGAGAGACTGTGGCTCCCGCTCTACGGACTCTCTGCCCAACTTGAGAGAACATTCGGGAAACAATCACCACAGGCACTGTTTTTAGGTCAGGAAACCAAAAGGTTGTGGGGACTCCCTGGCCCTGAGAAAGCCTCCTGCGTTGATGGGCGCCCAGTTGGGTGAGTGAGAGCGGCGCCTGGTGCACATGGGGTACAGCTCTGCGGCAGCACTGGCACCCCATGTCCAGGAATTCAGGCTGCAGCAACGCTCCCTCAGTGGGACCTCTGTGAGAGAACGTTCCTCTTGGCATTTTTATAAACACTGGGAATGTTTATTGCAAAAAAAAAAAAAAAAAATGGAAATAACTCAAATGATCCTCAGGACCAGATAGGTTAAAAAAATAAATTACAAAACCATTTGAACAAGAATACGATGCGTCCCTTTAAAAGTAAAAGAGCTAAGTAGATCCCACGTGCTGATGTGGAAAAAGAGCCACAATGTTAAAAAAGGCACATTGTATGAAGAGCGTGATTTTGTTTCTGTTTTAAAAACGATGAGACGATGAGACGGGAGAACAAACAGAAAAGAGCAGGAAGGCGTGTGCGGAACGGCGTCCCGGAGACGAGTCAGCGGGGCACGCTCAGGGAGAACAAACACTTCACAGACTTTAATCCTCTGACTTCCGAGAAGTCTCTTGAGCCCTATTTTATCCACTTGTTAAAAAACTGGACAGTGTTTGCAGTGTCTACAAGGAGCATGCAAGTCTAAGGCAGGAGGATCGGAGACACGGAAGGAAAAGCCTGGTGCTCAGAGCTGTTTCAGCCACTTAGGGTTGTGCCTTAAAACAAAGTCACGGGGAGCAGTGAGAGTGGAAGCACACCTGGGCCGTGTTTTAACTCACGTGCCTCATCTAGTGTCACGCTTCTCTAGTCTTATTTTACTGACTGAAATAATTATACAGCTGCATTTTCTTTGCGTTGCTCTTCTTCCTTCCTCTCCCCTTTCTGCTCCTTTCCTGGTTCGTTCTTTCTAAGACAAAGCCTTCTTACAGGTCCCATCTACAGTAAAGGCAGTGCAGGAGGAAATGGAAATGAACGACCTCCCGTGACCGTGCCGGGACGAGCAGCTGAGACCGACCAGAGCTGCGTGGATGGAGCCGCACCGCGGCTCAGAATCTGCCCTCATGGTGGGCTGGGTTTGGATGCTGCCACATCACAGGGACCGAGGACAAAGCACCTGTGGCCTAGGAGGGATGACTGCTAATGTGTGGCTGTCACGTCACGCCAGGCTGGGCAGCCGGGAGCAACCCAGAGCTCAGGACGGCACAAGTCTCCTGCACCGGCCCCCCCACCGCCCCGTCTCTGCTGCCTTCACACCTCCCGCCGAGCGGCTCTCATTCTGCTACCGCTTCCTAGACCATGTGGGTGGGCTCAGGGGCCATGGCAGTCACGGGGTGCTCCCATGGGGGCTGTGGTACCAAACTGTCCCCCACCCAGGAGGCTTGTGTAGCTGCAAGGGAGGGGGGGTGGCCTTTGTCCAAGAGCTGTGGCCTCTGAACTTGAGAGAGAGCAGGGCTGGTGCTGAGACCTCTGGATGTTTTCACCATGTTGTTTACATGTAAGTATAGTTAAGCCAGAAATCAAAAACAAAGAAAGTGAACACACAAATAAAAATCCGTTCTGAAGAATTTTAAGAGCTGTATGAAGTAATTAGGTAGAAGGTCCAGAAAAACAAAGGAACCCAAGAGTGTTTTTCACAAGCTAAAAACAGAGGCGTGGAAATAGCACTTCCTAGTAACATATGAGGACACTTGGTGATGATTCAAGAAGAAATAACCCTGAACGTAGCTTGTCACCTCTGGGCTGGGACTCGGAGATTTCAGCCCTTGGAAAACTACGCTACAATCACATGGATCAAATTCTAAACCAGCAATTTCAAATCTTGCATTCCAAATTGATATATTCCACAGGAGTGAAAGGACCTGATTCTGGGCTTTGGAATCCGCCGTGTGCCTTCTGTCTGCCGCACAATGTCATCTGACTTCCTGAAAGGCGGCTGCGTCTTCTTTTTAATCCTCTTGCACCTGCTCAGCTTCAGAAATGTCAGTGGCACATCTCAACGGTTCTGTCTGCTGCGGGAGCCACGGTCAGCCCCCAGCACAGTGCGGCGGGGCAGCACGATGAGGAGGGCCAGGCCGTGGTGTGGACGGGCCGGGCGTCCCAGGGCACCCAGCAAGCCGGGTCTCCAGGCCTTCTTTAAGGACCTGGTCTCTTTCTCCACAGCTATCCCAGCTCACCCAGGAGCTAAAGGATTTGGGACGTTCTGAGGTTGGACTAGGAGGCCTGGAAGTACAGCGATGGTTCCAGACTGGTAAGAGACCTAGATCCCACGGAGAATTCCCCTGTTTATGCCAGATGCTGCCCTGGATTTTCTCCTTAACATTTAAAGTCTGAAGAGGGGCAAATATATTATTTACACATATTCAAACAAGAAAGTGTGAATCCCGGTCAGGTCTTCTTCAGTCTGTGTGATCTTGGGAGCGTCACCTACATTTGATGACCCCCAGTTGCCCCATCTGTAGAACAGGCTCCTCGCAGTACCACCCACACAGTGGGCAGTGAGGGCTTGCCATGAGCCAGGAACAGCGCCGGCACCAAGGGTAGCCGTGGTCCCCACTACCCCACCACCACTGCGGGCGTCTTCCTTGAGAGATCTTGTATTTTAGAGAAAATAATGACAGCATACCTATGCTGCTAATGGCCATGGCCCCCAAAACCAGTAACATGGACACTAACCCAAGGAAAAACAAGAAAATTTTCTCTAAAGTGCTTTGAGCTAGTCATAGGCCATAAAAATAATAAGTATGGTTTTCCTTTTCATAAATAAAAATACAAAAGGATCCAATCACTTACTTTAAAAAGAAATTAGAGAAGGAGCTGTGTCCACTGAACAGGAGGAATGACAGTCTTGCTGCTCTGGGCTGGACCTGGACAAGTGGGCGGGGCAGGGGGGAACCTGCAGGCTGCGGCTGGAGGGGTAGGGTTGGTTGGCACTGGTGCCCCAAGGAACCCCAACACACAGCACCCCTGAGGTGGAGGATGGGCACCCAGCAAGATTCCCCTGACCACTACCTGGAAACCAGCTGGCCCTGCCAGCTCACAGTCATTCTTTATTGAAAACACCTGTTTGTATTCCAAAAGTGCAACCCTATTCCGGAAAGGTAGGTCTATTTGTTTCTTTATGAGGTTTGGAAGATTTTGCTCAGTGACCTACTTAGGTGAATTATTTTCTCAGGGACCTCCAAGACATCAGTCAACCAATCCCTGTCCCCGCTGTGTGGCCCCTGCTCAGCTCTGTGCCCAGGGCCGTAGATGGAGACTCTGCTGGCCTCGGCTGTCCCGGGACTCCTCCCGCTGTCCCTGCCCACGTGGTGTGGGGGCCTCTTCCCTTCTGTTTCTCTGACACCACCCGGGCGGGCGTCACCTTCAGGTGCTCACTGCACACCGAGGCATATGGCGGTGCTTCATACCATTTATAAGAGTGACCCTCCCTCCCTGTCCACACCCTCTGAGTCTCGCCCTCCTCCCTCTGCCTGTTGGCTCCAATGCTCTCCCTGAATGATGGATCCGAGCAGGAGGAACTGAATCAGGTCTCAAGAATGAATTAGACGTGTTGAGACTGAGAAGCAGAAGAAATGCTCCAGGGGAATTTTCTAGATAAGATCAGGAACTTGCTGAGAAACCCGAGGATAGACCAGGCCTGGAGGTTTGGCTGCAGGGGGAAGGGCACAGGCACCTCCTGGCAGAGGCCGCAGCTATGCCGGGGGCAAGGCTTCCAGCTGGGGCTGACCTCAAACTTAGCCAGAATTTTTCTTACATCTCTTGTATTCATAAAAGTCCAATTACAAAATATTTTAAATAACAGTGTCTGATTCAAGAAGGTGCAAAAAAAAAAAAAAAAAAAAAAATTCATTAAATCTAAATGAAATAATGAGTTTGGCTAAAGGTACCATAAAAAAAAATAGTTATAATCCCATCACTTTGGGAGACCAAGGTGGGAGGATCACTTAAGGCCAGGAGTTCAAGACCAGACTGAGAAACATAGAGAGACTCCTCCCATCTCTACAAAAAAAAATGCATAAGCCAGGTGTGGTGGGCACCTGTTGTCCCAGGTACTCAGGAGGCTGAGGCGGGAGGACTGTGTGATCCTGGGAGTTGGAGGCTGCAGTGAGCTGTACAAGTGGGCCAGCCTTGCCATGCAGTGATCCAGGGAGCTTTTAGTGACAGATGCTTTGATAGAACAAGGTGCCTCCCGGTGCCCATGTCCCTCTCTGCAGTGGGGGCTGTCAGATGAGCAAATGGCAGGGGGGTGACTCCCATCCAGGGGCCTGGACACAGACAGGCAGGTGCTGCGTGGGCCTCCTTATGCCCAGAAGCTGCCCAGCACTGGGAGTGTGACACACAGACTGGAGGCTGCTCTGACTACTGGAGCAGCCAGAAGTCGCTGCCTTTGACATGAGACTCTGGTGGCCTTGTGGGCAGCTCTCTGTCTATGAGCTCAGCTCTCTCTCCTTTGGGATCAGCTCAGCCCATGCACCCCCAAGACTGTGAGATGGCCCCGGGGGAACAGACGGTCCATATCTTAGGCCCAGCGCTATTCTGGAGGCACTAGATGACATCCCTGGGAGGAGATTTCACCCAGCTGGTGGTGGTTGTCTCCGTGTGAGCCCGGACCAGCTGCAGGGGCTTGTGAGAAATGCAAGTTCTCAGGCCCCACCTGCCCTCCTGAGCCGCAGCTCTGGGGCACAGCCCAGCAATCTGTGTGCTGATAAGCCCTTGGTGTAAGTGTGGTACGTCCTCAGCCTGAGCACCACAGCGCACCCTCGTCCTCTCCTCCAGGCCTGCGCTCGTGCTTGGTCTGCTTGTGTGTCAGGCTGTGGAGCTGGGCTCCTGTTGTGACCGAGAACTCTGCTGTAGCCTGTGTGGTCCAAGGGAAGTGGCTTTTGGCCTCCTGGGGAGAAAGTCTTTCCACCCGGCACACTGCCTTTACCCGTGCTCTTCCACAGTCAGCATTCACGATGTAAATAGTTCTGGTTTGTCCTGGTCTTTCTGTGCTTGACACAGGGAGGACTCCAACAATATCCTTAGTATCGAGATGTCAAGGGTAGCCAAGATCCATCAAGAACCCTTTCATTGCAAACATTTGGCAGCTAAACTGTCTCCCGATGCCAAATGTTCATAATAAGAAGAAAATATTAGTCATTCAAGGCCAAATTCAGGGATAGGGCTCCTTCTAGTTGATCTGATAATGTGCCAGGCTTGCCATAAGATGTGGTTGCTATGGTGATGGTGAGAGAGAGAATTTGGAGAGAGAGCACAAAATGTAGCAAGTAAAGGTTTCTCAGAACTTAAAAACCCTTGGTCAGAATACAGGCAGGTGACTGCCTTGCCTACTTCCTATAACATAGCTGTCATTAGTTTCCTAATTTTTAAGCCAAAGAAGTATCTTATTTTCCTACATTAGCCCTGGGTCCCCCAGAACTAAAGCTACAGAAATAAGAATCTTGGTTTTAATGCCATCTTTATTATGAACTGAGATGCATGATTTTACTGTCTGCGATTGTGTTTAAGAAACCCTGATTTAGTTGATGGGATTTACTAATTGCTTCTGCAGACATCCCAGGTCAGGTCTGCTCTAGGATTCTCACACTGCCATGGAGTATGATCGCTGTGATTCAAAAGGATTTTCACTCAATAAGCATGAAATTACATTTAATTACAAATTTAATGTAAATGAATGTAATCAGGTAATTAGAATGTGTAATGGCGTGATATTTACAACATGTAGCAATGCACTTATAATGTATAAAATTATGTTAAAAATTCTTATTGAACTTTGTTAAAAAAAAGGCACTGTTCAGCGAAAGCAAATGATTTTAAAGTTCAACATCTTGATCACTTCAACATTTCATTTATGAAATGCTGTGTTTAGCCAATACTTTTAACAATTTGCTAAATATGTTTTGTAAAAATCAAACAATTTCATAGTTAGTGGAAAAAGCCCTGCGATCCATTCTCCTGGCTGCATATAGCTCACACAGCTGAAACCATTTCAAAAAGATGCTTCATTATAAATCATTGAAAATAGGAATTCAGAACAGAAATGCTGACACAATCCTTTATTCCAAATGAGGCCTTGAGTGCCGCCAGATTCCTGAATATGACCAAACGAGAACATGCCATGTGTCTGGGCAGAGTGGTGCCGACAGCTCTTTAAGAGGAGCCCTATTTGTGCTGCCCCAACCCAGTCGCTTCCAAGTACGGTGACCCAGCAGCAGACGCACCTGTTCTCCTGAATGAATCTGTGTAAACATCTTGGCATTGTGTGTGGGTTCTCCGGGCTGCTTGGGGCCCTCCAGGGCCTACAGAGACGCCCACCACAGGGCTGTCTTGGGTGCCAGGGAAGGGGGACACCGGGGGTGGCCCTGGGTCTGCAGCACCTTCGTCCTCCTCTGCTGTGTCTCTAGATTCCCGTAAGATTTTGTGTGAAGAAAGTGTGCTGATGTGACAAGTCTGGCAGAGCTGGTCATAGATGACACCAGTCATGGCTAAGACTGGGCTGAAGAGAGAAGGAGCAAGGGCACCCTGGGGGAGGCCGTCCCCCTAGGGTCTTCCCAGTGCCAGGGACCCCAGGGAGCAGGGGGCGGCTGGGGCCGGGTTCTCCTTCTCAGTCTCAGAAAGAGCCAACCCGCCAGCAGCTGACTTAGGACCGCCCACCTTCCATACCAGGAGGGAACACATTTCTCTTGTCCAAGCTGATCAGTTGTGGTATTAAGGAGCCTCAGCAAATGAGCCAAAACCAGGAAAACAAAGGGTGGGGAAGCTAGACATGAAGAGGCAACTCATCTGGGTTGCAGGACAGAGAGCACCAGTGAGGAGGCACCAGGGTCCCAAGGGCACCAGGGTCCGAGGCACCAGGGTCCCAAGGGCACCAGGGTCCAGGGAACCAGTGAGGAGACACCAGTGAGGAGGCACCAGGGTCCAGGGCACCAGAGTCCCAAGGGCACCAGTCGGGAGACACCAGGGTCCAGGGCACCAGTGAGGAGACACCAGGGTCCCAAGGGCACCAGTGAGGAGGCACCAGGGTCCAGGGCACCAGTGAGGCGACACCAGGGTCCAGGGCACCAGTGAGGAGACACCAGGGTCCAGGGCACCAGTGAGGAGGCACCAGGGTTCCAAGGGCACCAGTGAGGAGGCACCAGGGTCCCAAGGGCACCAGTGAGGAGGCACCAGGGTCCAGGGCACCAGTGAGGAGACACCAGGGTCGAGGGCACCAGTGAGGAGGCACCAGGGTCTAGGGTACCAGAGTCCCAAGGGCACCAGTCGGGAGACACCAGGGTCCAGGGCACCAGGGTCTCAAGGATACCAGGGTCCAGGGCACCAGAGTCCCAAGGGCACCAGTCGGGAGACACCAGGGTCCAGGGCACCAGGGTCTCAAGGACACCAGGGTCCAGGGCACTAGAGTGCCAAGAGCACCAGGGTCCCAGGGCACTGAGTCTGTCTGTGGATGGGCTGTCTGTCTGTGGAGGATGCTTCCTTCTGGGTGATGCAGGTCCTCCTTACGTCTTCTCAGAGGGTGGTGCTCCAGCAAGACCCTAAATAGTGCAGGGTTAGGATGATGGGCCTGTCTGCCCCAGCTGGGGGTGCAGTCTTCCCTGGGTCCCCTTTGGGTAGAGTCGGGATGCAGAGCTGTGAGCGGTGGTGTCTCCTGCTTCACTGTGTGGTTCTGGAGCTGCTCCCCGGCTCCTTAGATGAGCCCCGTGTGTCCTCAGGAGGCTGCTGAACATTTGACCTGGGCCACTATTTCTTGTCTATATTTCAGCTCTATAAAAATAGAAAAGCTGACTTTACATCCACTAAACTCTCTCAGATGAGGAAAGCACCAGCTGCCCAAACATGTCTGGCCTATTCCCGGCACAAGTTCCTGCGTGTAGGAAGCGGACCGCTGGCCTAGCCGGCCTCCATTTCTTGGAAAGCTGAGGCGTTTCTGTCTGACGGAAGTTTGCACTGGGTTAGCGCCATTGTGGACAAACAGGCTGGACATGCAGCACAGACGGGTGCTGTGAAGCCGTCTCCACTCCCTTCCCTGTGCTGAGAGTAAGCGGAACACTCGCTTGGAAGGTCCAGGCCCATGGAGGACCAGAGGCGTCTGTGCCCACAGTGGTGGCCCGTCATCCTCCCACACTCAGCGCTGACATGGTCCTTCACCGACTTTAGCCCTCACGAGCTGCATCCCTGCACCCAGGGCCTGAGGAGTGATGTCTTCTGTAAACTCCCTGCCCATAGGACAGGAATGACTTGCATCCCACATCCCCACTTCAGCCAACACAGTGCCACGCACTTTTCCCAACGGGAAGTGGAGAATCTCCGTTAAAAATGGGAGTTCCGGGGTGGTGCCTGTGGCTCAGGGAGTAGGGTGCCGGCCCCATATGCTGAGGGTTGTGGGTTCGAACCTGGCTCTGGCCAAACTGCAATAACAATGAAAAAAATAGCCGGGTGTTGTGGCGGGCGCCTTAGTCCCAGCTACTTGGGAGACTGAGGTAAGAGAATCGCCTAAGCCCAAGAGCTAAGGTTGCTGTGAGCTGTGATGCCACAGCACTCTGTGGAGGGAGACAAAGTGAGACTCTGTCTCTAACAAAAAAAAAAAAAAAAGGGGGGGAGTCCTGTTGAGGAATGGACAAAGCCACGGGGCCTCCTGGCTCCACCAGCCTAAGCAGATGGGGCCCCCGCTGGGGTCTACCTTCCAAGGAGGGGCTTCTCGGGTTCCTGGCCTTGCAGGTGCCTTTTGTGGCGTGACAGCACTTCGCCAGCCCGCTGGCCAAGCTCTGAGCGCAGACAGCTTTGTTCCTGCTGCCTTTCTTTCACTGCAGGGCTGTGCCCTGTGCCCAGGTCTAGTTTCAGCAGGTGCCAGGAACTCAGGGGGCAGGACAGAAAGTTGCATTCATTCTTAAATTGCTGCTGTCTCACAACACTGCTCATCAAAGTGTCACTATGCTTCTTTCAGGGTCAATCAGTGTATAAGTCTCCTGTCGGGCACAATGATTTATTCATTTCCCCTCAAAGATGAGTATCATATGGGACTCATTATATGATGGATTTCAGCTCATTTGAATGATTGCACTGCCCATGTGGGACCCGACAGGGCTCCTGGCCCTGGGAACTGGACACCCAACACCGCTGGCTCCGTGGGAACCCTGTGCCTGGGCGAGCCCACCTGTGAGGCTTGGAGGCTCCTCAGCCTGGACGCTGGGTCAGCCCTGCCTGGCGCCTGGGGCATGGGCGTCGGGCCTCAGGTGGAACCTCCCATCCACTGCACACTGTCCCACTCTAGCTTCAGATGGAGACTGGGCAGGATGTGGGGATCAAGTGTGGGGCAGAAACCTCACGAGGCTCTGGAAGCTGAGTGTCCCCTGTGCCCAGGCACTGAAGCTGGGTGGGCTGCTTTCCCCTTGGCAGATATCAGCGCTTTGCTGATGACCTAAGGATGAGGGGAGACACGATCTGCCCGTGAGCCCGAAAGTCAGCTGCACCGGGGACCCCTGGTATAAGGGGTTGGTGCCCTACTCTTTGAGCCACAGGCACCCTGAAGAAACTGAGGCTTTGCTAAAACACTTTGCGTCCTCTCTCTCAAGGATGGAAAAAGAGCAGGAAATTATAACTCATGAGTTTTTAAGTGTTAGTGACCAGGACATGAAACATCTATTAAATAGAAGAACCAAATCTCAAATCTGGCCACTGGGGATTGGGGGAGAACAGGAGTGACCAGATGGTGGTGATGAGATGATGCCTGGTCCCAGGAGCTTCATTTGGGGCACTGTTTGGACACTCTCTGTCTCAGAGGGCTCCTGCCACCCGAGGAGGGACACGGCTTTGTGATCACAGGGCCTTGCTCACTTCAGTGTGTGGTGGGAGCAGGGCTGTTGGCAAAGACCAGCACGGCCCAGGGGCCCCGGGGCAGCTGACTCTCAGCCAGTAGAGCTAGCTGTCATTAGTGTCACCATTGTGGATCTGGAGAGGCTAGACCATGTTCATGCACCAGGCATTCCTCATAACTTCTTCAGGAAAAGACACATCCCTGATGCTGAGAAAAGTCTTTCTACATGGTATAAGGTCAATGCAACAGTCTCACCTGACACACGGCTTTTATTTTTTATTATTATTATTGCAGTTTTGGCCAGGGCTGGGCTTGAACCTGCCACCCCTGGTATAAGGGGTTGGTGCCCTACTCTTTGAGCCACAGGCACCACCCCACATGGCTTTTAAAAACCATCAAATCCTGAGAAATTCTAACTGGCCCAAAAGATAGCACTAATCTTCTTTACACCGATTGGTGTATTTTTCCAATGTTAAGAACCTAAGAGCCAATAAGCATAGCTGGCTCCAAGAACAGGTCAGTAAGAACATGAGGTAAACATGGAGTCAGTGTGAACTGGGGTGAACATCTGTGCAGACGAACATACCATGGGAGTCAGCATGAGCTGGTATGAACATCTGTGCAAATGAAAATACCACAGGAGTCAGCAAGAACAGATGTGAACATCTGTGCAAATGAACATCACGGGAGTCAGCAAGAACAGGTGTAAACAACTGTGCAGATGAATGTACTGTGGGAGTCAGCATGAACTGGTATGATCAACTGTGCAAATGAATATGGGAGTCAGCAAGAACAGGTGTGAACATCTGTGCAGATGAATGTACCATGAGCATCAGTGTGAACTGGGGGTGAACATCTGTGCAGATGGACATACCACAGGAGTGAGAACTGGTGTAAACATCTGTGCAGATGAATGTACTGTGGGAATCAGTGTAAACTGGGATGAACATCTGTGCAGATGGACATACCATGGGAATCAGCGTGAACTTGTGTGAACATCTGTGCAGATGAACATATCACAGGAGTCAGTGACAACTGATGTGAACATCTGTGCAGATGAACCTCTGGGCAGATGAACCTACTGTGTAAGTCATTGTGAACTGGTGTGAACATCTGTGGAGATGAACATACCATAGGAGTCAGTGTGAACAGGTGTGAACATCTGTGCAGATGAACGTACTGTGGGAGTCAGTGTGAACTGCGACCAGATTGGTCTGCACTTCCCACAGCCCTAAGACATAGATTGATGAGATTCAGTGTCAGGGAGCCGGGTCATCTCCTAGTGCTCACTGCTCATGTCCCCATGCCAACCTGGTTAATTTTCCTATTTCTAGTCCTCCCCCGACCTGAAGGGCATTCCCCAGGGAGCTAAAATTGGCTATGAGCTACAGGCAGGCTGTCAATAGCAAACACGGAAGAAACCACCTATCACTTCCAGAAGTCTTTGCAGCAGTGCCCAAAACCAAAATAAATGAACACACAAATCAGAGGGCAAGAAGCACCCTCTGAGCCAGAAGCTGTGATGCCACACTGGCCCCACTCTGCTCCGGAACAGTAGTGCTGATGTCAGCCGTCCGTCAGACTGCACTTGGCAGTCCCTTGCCTGGTGCCAGGTCCCCGTCCAACTCCCTGCATATTTCTCTGATGAAGGACAAATGTTTTTCCATGCTCAATGTGTGGATAGAATCGTGATGGGAGAGACTTGGCGACTGACCTGGCCAGCAAAGCTGTGTTACCTGGTTCTAAGGCGAGGCCTGCCTGGGCTGCCTGGCGGGATCTCCTCGGCCTCATGGGCACACTGAGGGAACACGATGGTCCACCAGGACAGATGCTGCCCTTACTGTGACACTCAGAAGTCCTAAGATGACCATCCCTGGCTGTGTGGCCCATGGAGAGCTGCACAGCTGGCCCGAGGTAGAGACGCCAGGCCAGGCCCTGTTGGAGCAGCTCAGAGGCCTTGGAGCTCATGTCCTGCTCTGAGGCTGGACTGACCCTGCAGGGATGGCAGTGAGAGATGGGATCTCTGAGGGGGGCTGGGATGGGGGCTGCAGGCTGGCACCTTGGGAGAGCCCCATGTTAGGAGGCTGCATCTCACCTCCCCATCACCCCGAATGGTGCAGTTCCTTAAAATCTCCCTCCCAGGAGAAAACAGTTCTTCTGGCTGAAGAAGGTTGTGCATGGGAGAATTTATCTGCTGATCCTTGCCTTCCTCCCAGAGGGAAGACCTTGGCCAGTGGCTGGTCTTTTTTAGTCCTCTGCTTGGTGGGCAAAGATGGTTCTAACCTAGTCCCCCCAATTAAGAGGGGGTGCGACTGGGACAGAGCCTTGTCTAGCTGCTTGTTTTGAAGCCGAGCCTAGGTGGTGACCCGTGATCTGGATGCACCCTCCTCCTGTTACCTTAGTGGGGCAGGTGACTGCAAAGGCCCGGAGGAGGTGGGCGTTGGAAGTGCCCTCCCAGATGCCGCCACAGCCTTCCTGCAAACACCAGCCAGTCTGATTATAAAATACTTAGAAAAAACCTTTTTTAAACAAAAGGAAGTGAGTATTCAGCAGGTAACAAAGTAGAGAGAACAAATAGAAAAGAACAAGAGAACAGAGTGTGGGATGCCTGATGCTCCTTGTCAGGGTGCCCCGCAGCAGGCAAGTGACCCAAGGTCACGCGCTTGGACTGAGCCACAGGGTGAGGGGACAGGAGCTGATCCCAGGCGGCTCCAGAGGGAAGTGCCAGGACCAGCCCCCTCCTATGTGATCAGACAGAGAAAGTATATACGATTTATTGTCTAGCTTTTTTGAAATGCATTCACTTTAGTTTTCAATCTTAGAGACTCCACATTGCAGCATTTGTGATCCCTGCGACTGAAGGACGGATAAATCGTGCTGGACAGGTGTCCACTTTGTCTGAAGTCACTCACAAGCTTGCACTGCAGGCCCACAGGTGTTCTTGCCATGATGTAAGGCTCTGTGACCGTGCTGCCTGCAGACATCGATGCTTGGCAGGTGACCTCCCAGGAGCTCTGGGCAGCCCGTAAGCTGGCTGTGTATGAACAGGCTGTGTGTCTGACGAAAAGGTGCCCTCACAATCAGGCAAGAGCTACCTTGGAAGGGTGCGGAACCAGGGGAAATGCCCTCCAGCTTGTTACTGAGAAAGGAGCATTTTATTCTCGAATTACTCTTGTTGGCAGCAAAACAGGTTCATATAAATTACGGCTCGATTTCCCAGGCCATTTTCCTACCATTTCCCTAGCTGGGGTGGGCAGGGCACATCCTTGGCCACCCGGCCTCAGGGACCCATGCTGAGGGTTGGGAACTAAACTCTGTCTGGGTGCTCCCAGCTCTGCACTTAAAGGGACCACAAGGAGGGGTGGCCAGGAGGGCAGGACGATGGCTGAGAGGCAGGAAGATGTGGAAACATTTCCTGATAGTCTGGCCAGGGGGCCATTATGGAACCTGGCACACTTGTCGCGTGTGCAGCTGAGCCTGGGAGCAGAGGGAGGATGGGCACCCAGCTCCTGGCCCTGTGCTCTCCTCCCGGTCCCCTCCCCCACCTCCTGAAAGTTTCTGAGGCCCAGCACCGGGAAAGTCTGCAGTCTGAGCTCTAGAGTTCAGTTTCAGCATCAGAAGCTTCATCAAGTGATCAATGGGGCTGCCAGTGAGCTGGACAGGGGTCAGGCACAGGTGAGTGTGCAGAGCCATCATCAGGGGTCTGCAAGGCTCCCGCAGAGGAGGCTTCACATATGTATGAAGTGCCCCCACCCCCGATAGTCACACATCTTATCGTTTTTCCAGAGGCCTCATTTTCATCATTATTTTCTTCAATGTCTTGTCCACACACCAGGCCCCTTCCTCAGAGATACTGACAAGATAGACCTCTTTGGTGTTTTTTTTTTTTTTTTTTTTGCTCATTCAAGCAGTATCCCTAACTTGGCCTGGCTGCAGACAGAGTATCTCTGTTGGCCCCTCCGGACAAGAGGCAGCAGGGCGTGGCGCAGTCTGGAGGGCAAGAGGCTTGCCTGGGCAGGTCCTGCAGAAGGGTCAGCAGCAGGATGGCCCAGGGGCAGTGTGGACACAGGTGGGAACGCCTCACAGGTCACACTGCTGTCATGGAGGGGTAAGGAGTCTGCAAAGAATATACCAGGTCACCTTGTGGAGGACAGGAGCGAGGCACTGGTCAGAGTTCTCATAGGTGTGTCTGGTGGGCCCTACACACCCGCTACCTATGCCTGTGGCTTTAGGACAAGCCCCCAGCCCCCAGCACCCCAGGAGGAGCGCAGAGAGGCTGCTGTCCCCAGAAACTAGTGGTCTGTGAAACTGATTGAGCATAGCTGGGGCTGCAGGTCCCTCGCTACCTTGTACTAAGCACAGCTTGATCAGAGTGTCCTGATAGCATTTCAGCTATCAACACAGTGCCTTGAGGATTAGGGTTAGGGATAGGGTTCATACTCCACTCACCTAAGCTCTGCTTTCTACACTAACATTCCGAGGTGGCCGCTTATCCCCAGGGAAGGCAGTAATCCCAGGCATCTAATTCTTCCTGACGGCTGGACTCCTGCTGAAGGAGGCTTGTTCACTCTGATCCTCCAGGTCAGTTTCTCAGGGGAGGAGGAATCTCCACATCTGAAGAGAGTGCTTCTCACATACTCCTTCATCTGCCTTGCAATTTCTGAATTTGAGGAGCCTGGTCCCACAGTCCCAGAGGGAGGCCCAGCTCTCTGCTAGACATAGAACACCACCAGCCTCGTCCCTCCAGAGGCATCACAGGGTCCCATCTGCCCCCACCCCTGGGGCCCAGCACTTTGTACAAAATAGGATAGTCATGCACACGAAGGATTTTTTAAGGCACAGCACCAGAGTCAACTTAAAATCTTAGTAATTTAAACCTGGGCCACTGGGAGCACTGAGCAGGAAGGGCCCGAGGTGAGCGGCTGTAGTCTTGTCAGCCAGACACAGAATCCAACTATGTTCGATGTCAACTGAGGAGGAAGGGCCCGAGGTGAGCAGCTGTAGTCACGTCAGCCAGACACAGAATCCAACCATGTCCAGTGTCAAATGAGCAGGCAGGGCCCGAGGTGAGCGGCTGTAGTCTCGTCAGCCAGACACAGAATCCAACCATGTCCAGTGTCAAATGAGCAGGAAGGGCCCAAGGTGAGCGGCTGTAGTCTCGTCAGCCAGACACAGAATCCAACCATGTTCAGTATCAACTGAGGAGGAAGGGCCCGAGGTGAGCGGCTGTAGTCTTGTCAGCCAGACACAGAATCCAACCATGTCCAGTGTCAACTGAGGAGGAAGGGCCCAAGGTGAGCGGCTGTAGTCACGTCACCCAGACACAGAATCCAACCATGTCCAGTGTCAATATTGTGCATAACCAGACCGGGTTTGTGCTAGTTCTGAGATCCACCCTAGTTGGATGGTAGAGCCACAGAGCTCAGGGCACGACCACTAGACATGTCTCTGGCCTTCTTCTAGAAAAACTATAAACATGAAAGAGCCTGGTCCCTGAGGGGCACGGGAAGTCACTGCTCCCTAGCAGGTGGGAGAGGCTGGGTGAGTGGTCCCACCATCCACCCTCTTTCTGCCTTCCTCTGCCCACAGGCATTGCAGGGACTCTGGAGACTGCATGAGTTTTGGAGCACTGGTGTGGTTGTGCCGCCGGCCCCTGGCCCCTGGGCTGGTGGCCGGCCTGGGTCAGCCCTGGTGGGTGGGCCACATGGACCTGCCTCACACACTCCTTCTCAGCCTGCCAACTTGGCCCCTAGTGAGCAGCACTTTCCCTTGGCAGTTTATTATTGTTTGATCACAGTGACATTGAATTTCTCAGTCACTGTGTCCCAGTCTGGCAGGCAGAACATCAACTGAGGGCTTGCTGGACCCAAAGCTTCTTGTGTGATAGCACATGGCCATGTGTGGGCTGGGCCTGACCTCGTAGGCTATGAGCTGCGGGAACCAGGGGATGAGCCACACTGAGAAGAGGGTACCCCAGCTGCTGCCCAGCTCCTGGCACAGTTTCAGGAGGAGCTAGAAAGTTCTGCCCACACCAGACGCGGCATTGCTCCTGCCATCTCCTGCCATCACCAGTAGGCCACCCATAGATGAGCACCCTTTAGTGGCAGAGTGAACATCTTCCACAAGGAACCGCCCCAAGGCTGATCACACCGATTGCAGGATCTGTGCGGGCTGCGAATGACAAGGTGCCTCTTTGTCACCACACCCAGCTCAAGATGTCTTCCAGGGAGACCTGCAACTCCCTCCAGGCCTTTCCTGGTGCTTCTCAGACTGCGAATGGCATCCGTCCCCTCAGCTCTTCCCGAGACACAGACTCACTCTGTGGGTGTTCAAGTAGGTGGTGGCTCACCACTGGCTGCCACTGTTGACAGACCACGTTTGACCAGCAGGCTTTAGGGCTTCAGTACACACCTGAAGCAGAAGATATCAAGGACTTCTTCCAACCTAAAAGGCTTGTGGTGAATTGGCTCCTCAGCACTTCAGTGAGCTGAAAAGTTGTTGAAGAATTCCTAGGTCCATGCCCTGGCCACGGCAACGCAGACCAGACTACGCATGCACCCTGGGACCAGGGGGCACCCAGCAGGTGCTGGACCAAAGGCTGCTGCCTAGCTCTTCCAGGAGCAAGGTGACTGTGGCTGTGTGGCTCACAGACGGCCCATCCAGGAGCAGGGTGATTGGCTGTGTGGCTCACAGATGGCCCATCCAGGAGCAGGGTCACTGGCTGTGTGGCTCACAGACGGCCTGTGCAGGAACAGGGGTGACTGTGGCTGTGTGGCTCACAGACAGCTTTTCTAGGGGCAGGAGTGATGCAGTAGCCATGTTCATGGCCTTGGGAGACACCACAAGAGGAAGGTGAGGGGACACTCCTTCTTTGGGGTGAACAAATCTCCGTGACACTCTCAGGCATCCTCAAGGCACTGCAGGGCATAATCCCGCTGTAGGCAGATCCTTGCACTTGGCCTCTGGTTCTGAGGAACGGTTTTGGGTCCAGAGGAGCAAAGAAGGTTCCTGGGGTGAGGTGGATCAGAGGGCTGAAACGTCCAGGCCACCTTGGCAATAGCCTCCACGGAGGTCCCACCACTTCTTTGTTACTGGTGAGGGGTGATGCTGAAACTGGTTCCCTTCGGGCAGGTGCCGGGTTGAACAGGGCTCCCTGGGGGGACCCGCCTCAGCAGGTGTGCAGTTTGTGACAAGAACAGGAATTAATGGTTTCTACATTCACCAGAAAGAGTAGAGAAAAAATGAAAGGCTTCGGCTGGACATCTGGAGGCTGAGGAGGAGTAGCAGCCTTGGTGTCAGGCCATTGTCCCAGCAGCACCCTGGCCAGGAACTCCTCCCTCTGGTCTGCAGACCAAGCCGTGTAGACTCCCCTGGTTCCCACCTCAAAGGTGACTGGGCTATAACTTTAACATGGCATTGCTGTGAGCTGGGGTAAGGAGAGTGACTCACCAGGCCATGGAGCCCGCACCTGCTGTGGGGCCCTCCGGGGACGTACAGCAAGGGCGGGCGGAGAGAGCTGAGCCACACTGGCAGGCCTCGCGGCCCAGCAGAGCCTTGTAATGACACAGAGTCAGGCTTCACAAGCAGCCAGCTTCCAGGAGGGGTGGACACCTCCTGCATGCCAGCAACTGTGACAAGCTGAGCTTTGCCTCCTGAGGTCTCACGCTGCAGCACAGCTGCCCTGGTCCCCAGAGGCACACAGGATGCCTGACGGCAGGACATTCCAAGTGCTCCTGCGGCAAAACTATGGGCTCATCTGTGAGTGGGTCACAGAGAAAAGGCACAAAAACACTCTCGGGGGGTGGGGGGGAGCATGACAATGTGGCTTTGACTGCTGGGCAGCCATGGGCAGCCATGGCAGCAGGCCAAGTAGCCTAGGGGCAGTGATGGGTAATGGGCACAGAGCAGGGGATGGCGGCCTGAGGACGTGGCAGGTGGTGAAGACGTGCTGATCTGGCACAGAGGTGGGCGGTTCCACAGGCTGCTGGTAGGCGAGCAACTGCAGGTCGTGGTCTGGGTCTCGTCACACAGGTACCTGTGGGTGACATCGCTTCCAAGTGCTGCAGAGACGGCTTAGGAGTGAAAGCGACGGACGTTCCAACAGAAACATTTGCAGAGGGTCTGGAGAAGTCTGTTCTCATGATGCTCACAGGAGAATCTCCCCCCACACAGCAGCCTCTGTGGATGGTCCATGCTGCACCCTGCCCCGTCCCGCACTGCAGTCCAGCTGGAGGCTCCGCCACACTGTCCATCCCTGGGCCCCCTTCCCGGGGGGCTGCTTCCTGAGCTGCGCTTGTGGGGAAGCAGGTGCAAGCCCAGCTGTTGTCTGGAGACATATTCTGCCGGGGATGCTTTCTGCTCAGCACCTTCCCGGCCTCCTCAGCATGCCGGCTCCCAGCTCAAGGTCAGGGGTTTTGTCCAACTCCTGCCATGCCCTGCCCTGTAGGGGACCATCAAATCCTGCTATGCTCCCCCATTAATAGCTTGGGCAGCTCCGTTTTCCTTGTGTTCACCCACCTGAGCTTTCCCTGTCACATTTTTGCTTCTCTAAAGCCCTATTTCCCGGGTTTTGGTAACTCAGTCAACATGAGCTGCTTTTTCCCTGAACAGACAACTAGCTGGCATGGCCCCTGCTGTGGAACCCAGCACTCCCATGGACCAGACTCTGTCACACAGGGGACACTGACACAGCTGCAGAAAACGCACAGTGAGGACACATGAGGAGACCAGTGTCAGAGTCAGACTGCCACCTGAAAAATACCTTTTTAAAAAATGATATTGAGAGGAGAGAAACATGACCTAGGGAAGAAGACGGGTAATTAGACTTGTGTTAAGCAGAGTTTGTGTTCACAGTCTATAAGGTGAAGTCTGTCTAGGAGGGCTCTCGAGAGTGCCCAGGACTATCACTATACTTACAGCTGTGTTCATAGAGGATTTAGCAGTTGGACTCTGTGGCACCTTAGCTGACGGTGCTGCTGGTTTGGATGGGCCTTGATCCCGAGGATCCTGGTGACTGAGATTCCCACTTTATGTGAATTTTCTTGGTCGTCACATCACTCCCATCAGAGCTCACTGTCACTGTCACCGGTCTGTGTCGTGGGTTCCTGGCAGGTTCCTTCTGAGCCCTTGGAACCCATTCTTCCTGGTGGCCCATACATACCTTAGGTTGAGATGGGGACAAGACACACCACGAAGACCACCTCTGTGACATCTGCTGACCTCCTGAGATGCAGCTCGGTCACATGGCCAGTGGCCCAGTCAATGAGCCTGTGTAGTGAAACCCAATAAAACCTCTGGGCTCAAGGCTCAGTGGAGCCCCCTGGGTGCTGCACACAGGGGTGCTGGGTGGGGGGAAGTGTCCTAATTCCCCAAGAGGGGCCTGGAGCTCTGTGCTCAGGGCTGTCCTAGCCTTCACCCTGTGAGCCTCTTCATGTCCTGAGCTGTCTCCTCTGAGATAAAGCTGGGATTGCACATACAGAGCTTCCTGAGTTCCACGAGACAGTCTGTGAGTTACTGACCTTCAGAGGTCGTGAGAGCTACTGAGTGTATGGCTGATGGGTCAGCGTGTGGGTAACCTGGGGCCCTCTGACTGTGCTGCTGGCGCCTGAAGCAAATGCCAGGTTCTTCGTGACTTAGCCTTTTTGCCTTCTGACATAGAGTCTGGTCCAGCGCTGGCAGTTAGTGCCAAGACCACATAACTGGTCAATAGCCAGTTATTACCACAGATTTTCTGATACAGAAGCAGGGACTGCAGGTGACAGACAGAAGCACAAGACTCTGTTTTCAACATGGCTGGGTCCAAACTCTGAGATCCCCGAGCCCACACCCCAGAAATGGGTGTCTTTTGTGAAAATGGCACTCCCTCCCTCCATAGCAGGCCTGCCAGCGCACATGACCAAAGATGGTGAGGGGACGGGGTCCCTGGGGGACTTATCCCAGGGACAGGGGACGAGAGTCTGTTGCTTGGTGAGTGGGGGTGTCTTTCCTGTTGAAGGTATAAGAGCGCACAGGCTACACTAAATGATGCTTCCCCCTCCACCCAAAGTGGTGACACAGGCGTGTCAGGGAAGCTCGCGGGAGCGATGAAGCCGTCTTGCCGGACGCACAGCCCCAGGCGGGCAGCTGCGCCCAGTGGGCTTCTCCCTCTCTGCCCCTCTGAGGGTGCTTTCTGGGGATACGTGGTAGCAGCCTCTGCTTTTCCTTGTGCTGAGTTGAATGCAAGGAATTTGTTTATTTTCATCCATTTCCCATTGACACAGGCAGTTGTGTAAGTTGAGCTTTAACTCAAAAAAGTGCCATAGATGCGACTGATGTGTTTCAACGCACGGACCACATGGAAACACTTGCCACGGTCCTATCTGCTCGATCCTGAACCGCTGATTATAGCCCCAGAGAACCTGGTATTAAGCTGCTCTTTGCATCCTATCCAGGCATAATGTGCTGCTCGGCTGAAAGGCTGGCGCTGGGAGGACGACACGGAGGGCATAATCACAGCCATTATGGGGCCATCACGCAGCAAACCCACACTTTCCGCAGTCAGCAGGCGCGGTGTGCTGGAAAGCAGCGATTAGAAGCTACACTTTGCCAGTGCCCTAGAGCAGGCGGCCGTTAGGAGGCTGCTGGCTGCCACAGCAAGGGACGCACTTCACGCTCGGGGAGCAGAGGAGCTGCGCCTGTTTAAGAAGGTTGACTTTCTGGGTGAACTGACAGGGCGGGCGCTCCTGTCATGGCTCATGGCCAAGGGCTGCCCTTGTCCCCTGGCGGGTCAGGCACCTGGTGGAGGGCGTCACCCCTCACCCATCTGGGTCACCCAGGAAATGGAGTCAGGGTGCTCAGGTGGGCCCTGAGTCACAGCCTGTCTTTCCCACAGGGATGCCAGCTCAGCCTTTTCTCTGTATTCTCTGTCACCACCTGGCTGGGCACCTTGAGCCTTGGTGAGGGGCCCTGATGAAGTTTGTAGTGATGCCCTGAAACCCGAAAGGCAGCTAGGCATCCAAGACGGGCTGCTGGTGCCTAATGACTGGCGTGGCAGAAGCTCCCAGCCCTGCTTTCCATTCCGGAGCCTCGAGACACACCTTCAGTGAGCACCTGGCAGGCTGGGCTTCCACTGAGTCCCTGCTCGCCTCCTAGGGACAGACACAGCTGAGCGAGAAGGACGCGCCGCCTTCAGAGCAGTGCTGCGGTGGAGATTGGCTTTGAGGCGCTCCTGTCTCTAACTGTCCACCGTGCACTGCCCCTGCTACCACTGAGGGAAGAAGAGGGCTCCTGAGAGCCAGCCAGGCCCCCAGAGTGACTAGCACCTCACACAAGCCCACAGCACGATCATGCTGATGGAATGCGTCTGTGGTGATTTGTCCCATCCAGCTCCCTTGTGAAAGCCACTTCTCTCCTGTCCTAGTTCTGGTTTGTAAATCCAGCAATCTCACCTATGGAAAGTATCTTTTAAATATGCCTATTTGGCTTTCATGATACATTTTTGATGTCACTTAAAAACCGGACTTCAGTAAAACAAATCTCAATGTTTTAGAATGAGTTTTCTGCAGTGTCTGAAGGAGCTGCAGAGTCTCTCAGAGCCTTGTGACACCCCTGGGACTCGCACCTGCCCAGGGCTGCCCTAGTCCTCTGGCATCTGGGAACAAGTGTCCGAAACACAGTCCTGATTGTCCTCCTTGCCCACTGACATCCCCCCCTGTGCTCTGGCCTGGCCACTGCTGGACCCAGGGACCGAGCCTCTGCTGTGCGCTGTCTTCCTTCCCAGCCACCCTGACAGGCCAGGTCACCAGGACATCTCAGTGACCATGACAAAGTCTTCTAACATGTTTATCGAGTTTGCCTGCAAAGCTCCTCCACGTTTTCCCGGAGGTGTTAAAAACATCATCGTCTTCTCTTTCGCAAACTCTGCCAACAGACAAGCTGAATCTGAACATTGTGCACGGCTTTGACGGCCCACCCCCATCTGAGCCCAGCCACAGGACTCCCTCACTCCTCCCTGCAGGGAGCATGCTCTGTACAGGGCTCTAGGACACTCCTTTCTCACCACTCAGGTCACTGTCAGTGACGTCACAGGCTCAACTCTGCTGGAGGGAGTGACGACCGGCCCCCTAGGTGGAATCCCTGCTCCCTCGGCCCCCATGATCCTTGGGCCTTCTTCTACCAAGGAGGTGGAAAGACTTGACTGGGGGCTTGGGAGGTACCCCTGGGTTTGCTTATCTGAACTGAGCCCTTATTCCTCCCAGGATGAGGAGCCCAGGAGACAGGCATCCCCCTTCTCCACCAGCCCACTGAGGCTGATGGCGATCTGGAGCAGCCATCACAGCCTTATTCTGGGACTGGGGGACTACAGAGTGCACTGGGGGCAGCAGAATGGAATCAGGTGCTTAAATGCTCATGTTCCCGGTGGGGTCTGAAGGTGTGTCCTGCCTGCATGAGGCCCTCTGGGCAGCCCTAGGTCCCAGGGTAGAGGCTCACCTCGCTGAGGGTACCACTCGGCAGGCTTTGAGCTGGTGATCAAATAACCAGTCTGGGACTCAGCCTTCATGGATGATCTGAAGTCAGGCCCCAGCCCTCCAAATCTCTGTGCTTCCTGACTCCCAGGCCATGATGGGGTGTGTGGGCAAGGCCACTGCCTGGGCTGGCGAGTGAAGTGGGGCCAGGGTCTGCCTTGCAACTCTGGGTATGTGCAGCACAAGGCTTCGTGCCTACATTGGACAACAAAAGTCCCCGTGAATGCATGTCTGGAATTGCTGTCACACCACAAGCACACGGGGACAGAGGCTGGCTTTGAAGCTTTATAGGATCCTGTGAAATCCCCTTCAGCTTGGGGCCATCCAGAAACAGGCATGAACTCACCCAACAGTCTATTAACTGTGATGTTACGTGATTTTATGCAAGTCATTCAACCCTTCTGAGCTTGGGTTAAGCCACCTGAAAGTGATGGAGCTGCCCTTGGATTCCATGGCAAGCTCCGGTAAGTGCCAGCACTGGGCAGTGACTGGGCAGGTGCCCACTCCAGAGCTGCTGTAGTCATAGCTGTTGCCATCACTATTGTATCTCTATCAGCTGGGCTGTCCCTAAAAATTCCAGTTCCAACACACTGGCTTTAGCCACCAAAATGAAAATCTACCATGGATTCAAATTGAAATTAAATTATTCCAAACATATGAGAAGTATTTTAACTTTTCCAGGCTTCCTCTCTCTGTCTCTCTCTCCTTCACCCAGTATTGTATATATGCATATGTGTATATGCATGTGTCTGCATGTATGATGTGTGCACACATATGTGCCATGTACACACTGTACCATGTACTCACACACAGGCTTCCTCTCTCTGTGTCTCTCTCTCCTTCACTCTGTGTTGTGTATATGCGTATGTGTATATGCACGTGTCTGCATGTATGATGTGCGCACACATATGTGCCATGTACTCACATGTACCATATACTCACACACAGGCTTTCTCTCTCTGTGTCTCTCTCCTTCACTCTGTGTTGTGTATATGCATATGTGTATATGCACGTGTCTGCATGTATGATGTGCACACACATATGTGCCATGTACTCACATGTACCATGTACTCACACACAGGCTTCCTCTCTCTGCATATGTGTATATGCACGTGTCTGCATGTATGATGTGCGCACACATATGTACCATGTACTCACATGTACCATGTACTCACATGTACCATGTACTCACACACAGGCTTCCTCTCTCTGTGTCTCTCTCTCCTTCACTCTGTGTTGTGTATATGCATATGTGTATATGCACGTATCTGCATGTATGATGTGCGCACACATATGTGCCATGTACTCACATGTACCATGTACTCACACACAGGCTTCCTCACACTGTGTCTCTCTCCTTCACTCTGTGTTGTGTATATGCATATGTGTATATGCACGTGTCTGCATGTATGATGTGCGCACACATATGTGCCATGTACTCACATGTACCATGTACTCACACACAGGCTTTCTCTCTCTGTGCCTCTCTCTCCTTCACTCTGTGTTGTGTATATGCATATGTGTTTATGCATGTGTCTGCATGTATGATGTGCACACACATATGTACCATGTACTCACATGTACCATGTACTCACACACAGGCTTCCTCTATGTCTCTCTCTCCTTTACTCTGTGTTGTATATATGCATATGTGTATATGCACGTATCTGCATGTATGATGTATGCACACATATGTATCATGTACTCACACACAGAGGTGCATGCTCTGTAGGTATGTACCCATGCCCACACATTTATTTGTCTATGCACACACATGCACGCATGAATCATGTAAGTATGTGCGTGCGTGTGCACTTATATGTGCACACGTGTACTCGCATGTGTATGTGTACACATGTATATCTTCCATATTTGCCTTTGACAGAGATGTGATTAAATACAGCCTTTCTCTTTCTGCCACTTACTACCTCTGGATCTTAGTTTATGGCTATTTTTTTTTTTTTCCTTTCAATGTTAACTGGAGGTCTAGTAGACATCTGTGGAAATGGCCGGCTCTCAAGTGTGGCCATTCGTGAGCTCAGATGAATGTTCATGCCCAGGTAACCTGCAACTCTGGTGATCTGTGGAGCGACCCGTCTCCCAGAGGAGACTTGTGCCCCTGCCCACCCCCTTCATCCCTCTGCCCTCTCCTGCCTTGGGTTTCTTTGACTCTGTCTGAAGTCCCCAAGCCTCGGCCACCTCTGCAGCTCCTGCCATCAGCCTGGGCTTGTCACTTTCTCCAATTTGTTCTTTCTCACAGGGTTTACTTCTGAGCTCACAATGAAAATGTTTTCATTTCACATGAGAGAAGCCAAAATCGTCCTTTCCTGGTTCTCTTTTCTCTCCAGGGCTCCAGTGCTCAGCCGTTCCTTATTCTCACAGAAGAAGCTGTAAACCGAGCAGGGAGTTGCATCCTTTCCACGGATGACTGCTCTTTAGTGTTTACTGTTCTGAGCACTTCAGGCACCATCACACCTCCTGGCATACCCATGGACCAGCACTGCTATCGCCTTTGCTTCAGAGGTGAAGAGACCAGTGGTCAGAGAGCCAGGCAATCAGCTGAGAGCTACCCCACAGTGAGTCCCGGCACCTCCATGGGAAGTCGGGGGTGAGGCCAGAGTGCATAGGAAGTCCTGGACGTGAGGAGAAGGTGCAGGCCCCTCAGGACACACCAAGCCCCAGACACCCCCATCGACCCTGCCCAGTCCCCTGAGCGGTGACCCATGCAGTCTTCTTCAGCCAGATGCCTCCCTCTCATCCCACCCTAGCCCGGCTTCTCCTCCCACTACAAACTGCCTCCTCGAGATGTCTGTCACCTTGAGGGCAGCTCTTGTACCCTAGAGCTCTGCCCACAGTTCCCTCCTTAGCCTCCTCTGCGGTCACTTCTCTTCTCACACCACACCTGTCACTCAGGCTTTGGGTGCTAAAGCAGAGTGCTAAACCAGACCTTTCCCCTGTACAGACCCCACTTGGATGCCCAGCTTTGGGTGCTAAAGCAGAGTGCTAAACCAGACCTTTCCCCTGTACAGACCCCACTTGGCTGCCCATCTATGCTCAGTTCCAGGGAGCTACCCTGTTGATGGCTCCCAAGCCCAAATACCAGGTGAGAGCATCCTGATCTCCAGCCACCCCAATGCTGCTGCCCTCTGAGGACTCCCATGGAGAGCCCTGGAGGCGCCCCCTCCTCCAGGTTCTCATCCCAGTGAATGCCGTTTGGAGCAGAGCCCTGCACACCTCTCTTATGACCCCTTTTCCTAACCTCCTGCTTCCAACCAATCACCAGGTCATACTGACTTAGCTCCTTCATCATCTGTCTCCCCCATGGCCTCCCGGCCACTTCTGGGGACATTTGTCAGTCCCTTCTCCCTGGGGTAGCTGGTGAGGCACTCTAGAAACGGACATTCTCTGGCTGTGACAAGCGTTGTTAGGAAACAAGCACTTCTGCAAGCAACACAAGAGTATAGACATCTGATCTCCTCACTGACATGGCTAAGAATAACACGCCTCATTAGCACATTCAAAACCATGGCATGAAATTACACAGGGCAAGCTGAAGCCTGGGTGGGTGCTGGTGGCTCAGCATGGGGTTGCTTTCCCTCCCCTGCGCCTCTAGGGAATTCTTAAACACGCCCTCTCCAGAGCCCCACAGGCAGACGGCCCCTCTGGGGGGTGACATGCTCTTATTCTAATTATTCTGTCTTCTAACCCCAACCAGCCAGTTTCCCCTCTACAGACACCTCAGATGACAGCAAGGGCCTGAGGTGTGCTGGCGCTTGAGGCTGTTTGCTGCCATTCTGGAAGGCCCTAAAAAATGAACCAAACAGTTTATTTATTTGTTTGTTTGTTTCCCTGCCTCATCAAAAATTGCTTGTGTCAAAATCACTAATTTTGTGTTCTGTGTGCATGGAGGCGAATGCAAAGGCCTTTCCTTCTTTTTCATTGTGATTTGAGTTTTGTGTCTTACTAGCTGACACTTCATTACTTCCATAAATACTTATAATCAGGGGACAAATGATCCAAAGAAGCCGAGTCTAGGATGCACATTTGTTTTGCTTTGTTTGGTGAAGTCTGCTGTTGTGTGTGCATTTGAATGAGGGTGTGTCTTAGGAGTGGCAATGCATCCC
This sequence comes from Loris lydekkerianus, assembly GCA_963574355.1. NCBI lineage: Eukaryota > Metazoa > Chordata > Mammalia > Primates > Lorisidae > Loris > Loris lydekkerianus. Next base: position 3,180 of record CAUYPK010107765.1, on the reverse strand, counting down.
TTTAGGTCCTGATTTTCAAAAACAAACTGAGCTAAATAGTCAAGCTGATTTAGAAAGTGACTTCTACAAAAAGAATTATGGCCTCAACTAATTGCCAGAGTAAATCCTCTCAAACCTTACATGTATGGCAAGAATGAATTAGTCCATTTTGAGGAGTGAGGGTGAATGAATACTTCAGACTGTGAATAAACCAGGGAAAGACGTAAGCATGAAAATCCAATTTATTGCCATCACTATCTAAAATTTTTTTTGAGAGTATCCTATAAGCACTGAACTGAGTCAGGTACTTTGGAAGGTAAGAGATGGGTCCACTATCCTGTGCAGACACCAGCGCACATGCCTGGGAACTGAATATTGAGAAGCCAGTGTTAGCTGGGGCAGGTACCTAGTGCATAACCTGGGCTCACTGTCTGGCAGAGGAAGGGTCTCCTTCCAGAGCCAGGAAGATCTCACAGCTCTATCTTACTCCATCTGATTTTTTCTCATTTTTAAAAGTCCTTATTACATTAAAAAATAATTCTTTTTTAGGGTTATTACTCATGTCCATTTTAGCTAAGCTATATACAGTTATCTGGCCAAATGTTTTTAAGAGAAGTAAAAGTTTACACAATGCTTCTTGATGAAAGGAATAAATAGAAAGCCTATAGTTAGAAAAACTATCCCTAAAATAAAAAACAATTTAGAACTGCAACCAGCCAAATGTAGGTCAAAATCAGAATCTATCGGAATAGTAAAATTACTCAGCCTGGGTCCTCAGAAAAGACTGGAGACCTATCAGGTTCAAGTAATTAAGCACTTTTTGTATGATCATTCATTGACTAAATGTAACAACAGGGACTTCATCAAGCATGTGTGATTAAAAAAAATACAAACTCCATAAAATGTGTTCAGGAGCTTTACTACACAAATAGCAACAACAGAACCAGAGGAAGGGCAGCATGTTATTCACAGGGAAGGCACATTATGTTACATGTCCAACTTTTACCCCAAAAAGAGCCATTCGGCAGAATTCATCCCTAGGGAAGCACAGGCATACTGTTTTAAATATGATAAAAGAACTAATGGAAAGTAAGAGAACAGTATCTAAATATCTAAATATAAAATTTCAATAAATAGATAACAAAAGGGAACCAAACAGAAATTTTGCAGCTAAAAAGCACAACAACTGAAATGAAAAATTCTGCAGAAGGGCTCCAGGTAAAATAAACAGTGAATTTAAAGATTGAGATTAAGATCAGTTGAGATCAGCCATTCTGAGGAACAGAGAGAAAATAAATGAAGAAAAATAAACAGAGCCTGAAAGACCTGTGGGACACTACCAAACATTCCAACACATATGTAATGGGAGACAGATAGTAGCAGAAAGCATATTTAAAGGAATAATGGCAAAACAACTTTCCAAACAAGTCCCTTTACATATGTGTTCATTTACATATGTAGGATAAACTACTTGGGAGAAGTGTTTTGTTACATAGAAGTTATCCTCAATAAGACTAACAGATGATTTCTCATCCAAAACTATGAAGACCAGAAGGCAGTAGGGTGACAACTTTAAGATGACAAAAGAAAAAAAGGTCAAATAAGAATTTTATATTTTATTTTTCTCCAGCAAAAAATAAAGGACATATTAAGACATTCTCAAATAAATAAAAGCGGAGAGAGTTAGTCACTATTAGACTTTCCTTATAAGAAACACTGGAGTCTTTCAGGCTGAAATGAAAGGACATAAGAACAGGAACTCAAATCCAAGTGAAGAAGTTTTAAAAAAAGGCCACCAGGAAGGGGAACCATACAGCTAAATATAAAAGACAGCATAAAAGTAAATTTTATTTGTACCTTGTCTCTCCTCTTTGATTTAAAAAGAAAATAGCGTAAGGCAATAATCATAAATCATGAATCCATGGTTGACAGTCATATGATCTGTAAAGATGCAATCCACAGGACCATAACTGCACAATGAGGGTGGGGAATGGAGCTGTATAGGAATAAAATTTTGAGTACACTTAGAATTAAGTTGGTATTAGTCCAAGCCAAGTGGTTTTATAATGGCAATGGTACTCCTCAGCTCAATCACCAAGAAACTAACTCAGAAAACATACTGTATATACTTGAGTAAAGCCGAGTTTTGTGCCAAAAATTTGTGCCGAAAAACCCGAACTTGGCTTATATTCGGGTCATACAGTTATTTGATTCGGTGCGCTTAGTTTAACAGGTAATCAAGCTAAATCACAAAGGCTAAAATCCTTCAAAACTGGATTCCTCCTCCTCATCATCTGTATGTCCAAACAGAGCTTCAGCTGTATCTGATGTGAGGGTATCAGCATAGACATTGTCACCATCACTGAGTTCGGAGATATCATCATCACTGCTGTCGGTCTCATACAAAGTGCACCACATCAAATAACCTGTATGACCCGAGTATAAGCTAAGTTCGGGTTTTTCAGCACTGAGTTCGGAGATATCATCATCACTGCTGTCGGTCTCATACAAAGTGCACCGCATCAAATAACCTGTATGACCCGAGTATAAGCCGAGTTCGGGTTTTTTGGCACAAATTTTGTGCCGAGAAACTCGGTTTATACTCAAGTATATAGGTCCTATTTTTTCAAGATCTTTAAAGTATGACATTGGTGCTTTAATAGGGATTACATTAAATCTGTAGATTGCTTTGGGTAGTATGGATTTTTTTTTTTTTTTTTTTTTTTTTTTTGAGACAGAGTCTCACTTGTCACCCTTAGTAGAGTGCCCTGGCATCATAGCTCATAACAACCTCAAACTCCTGGACTCAAGCAATTCTCTTGCTGCAGCCACTCAAGTATCTGGCACTATAGGTGCCCACCACAACACCTGGCTACTTTTAGAGATGCGGTCTCACTCTGGCTCAGACTGGTCTCAAACCTGTGAGCTCAGGCAATTCGCCCACCTTGGCCTTCCAAGTACTGGGATTACAGGCATGAGCTACAGTAGTATGGACATTTTAGCAATGTTGATTCTTCCCAGCCATGAGCATGGTATGTTTTTCATTTGTTAACATCTTCAGCTATTTCTTTTCTCAGAGTTTCATAATTCTCTTTATAGAGATCTTTCACGTCCTTTCTTAGGAATTCCCAGATATTTCATCTTCTTTGGCATTACTGTAAAAGGAATAGAGTCCTTGACTATATTTTCAGCTTAACTATT
>CAUYPK010107764.1:0-10300 GCA_963574355.1 Loris lydekkerianus | reverse complement strand
AGGCTATAACCCAACTATACCACAAGACTATGAGGAAAGGACCAAGGAAGGGGAAGGGAGGGGGGAGGTTTGGGTGGAGGGAGGGTGATGGGTTGGGCCACATCTATGTTGCATATTTTTATCTATAATAAAAAAATAAATTAATTAATTAATAAAAAAAATATATATATAAATAAATAAATAAATAAAATTTTACTATCTTATAAGAAGACTTAAAATAATAAAGTCTTTTCTAGTTATCCTTATATCACCATTTCTGGGTACTTCTTTGCTTTATGTTGATCCACATATTCTTCTGATATAATTTTCCTTTAGCTTTAAGATTTTTTTTAACATTTCTCATAATGTTGGTCTGTTAGTGATGTATTCTCTGAGCTTTTGTATATCTAAATAAAGTCTTTATTTTGTCATTGCTTTTGAAAGCTGTTTTCCTTGGGTATAGAGTTCTAAGTTGGCATTTTCCTTTTGTACTTTAAACATGCTGCTGTATTATAGCGTGGCTTCTTACAAGAAGCCTGTCGTTATTCTTATCTTTCGTCCCTCTGTTCATATGGGCCTTTTTCCGCAGGCTGCTTTTAAGATTTTTTTCGTTATCACTGGTTTTAAAAAAACTGATTATGATATGCCTTGGTATAGTTTTTTATTATTTATACTGCTTGAGGGTCATTAAATGTTGAATTTCTGAGTTTATAGTTTTCATCAAGTTTAGAAAATTTCTGGTCATTATTAAACTATTTTTTCACTTCCTCCTGTATTAGAGCTTCAAGGACATGTATGTTAGACCACTTGATAGTGTCCTGCAGCTCAAATAGCTTGGAACGTAGAAGGAAATAACAAAGATAAAATCAGAAATTAAAAGTAAGAGAAAAGGGGTGGCACCTGTGGCTCAGTGGGTAGGGCGCCGGCCCCATATACCAAAGGTGGTAGGTTCAAACCTGGCCTCAGCCAAACTGCAACAAAAAATAGCCGGGCGTTGTGGCGGGCGCCTGTGGTCCCAGGAGGCTGAGGCAAGAGAATCGCCTAAGCCCAGGAGTTGGAAGTTGCTGTGAGCTGTGTGACACCAGGGCACTCTACTGAGGGTGATAAAGTGAGACTTGTAGAGAAGAGTAGACTCTTTCTCTACAAAAAAAAAAAAAGAGAGAGAGAAAGAGAGTAAAAAAGGAAAGAGGTGTTAGTTGATAATTGAGTCTTTGTAAAAAGCAAAGTAAAAGGAAATAAAATAAAGATAAGCAAAATTTAGATTGAGAAAAAGGAAAGTAAAAATATAAGGAGGTTTGGAAGTTAGGAGATAACGGACAGCTCTTATGGACAGCCAAATGTGACTAAAACTAAAAATCTTGATGAGTTAGATAATTCTAAGGAAGAAATTTGAAATACTGTTGGAGAATTATTTTCAACAAAAGCACAAAGCCTCAATTGTTTTAAGGTAACATTAAACCTCAAGTTGTCAAAGAAAAGGTAATTTCCAGATTATACAAACTATTCTGAAGCTTTGAAAAGAGATAGGAAACTTCCCAGTTTGCTTTACAGAGCTAATGTAACTATGATAACGACATTGCTGTTATAAATGGCAGTTTACACTATATTTTCTCACACTGTATTTTTTAAATGGTTATTAGTGTGATTTGTGTGTTTTGCATAGAGAAAAGCTAATTTTTTTAAAGTATGTTTCTCTTATATCCAATAACTTCATCGAATTTTCTTCTTGTTTCTAATTCCCTTCTTTGTTTCCTGGCCATTCCATGGCCTTTTAGATCGTGGTTTAGGATGACAAGTTTTCAGGGTTCATGCAACGGGAAATTATGTGATCACAAATTCCGCCATGTTTCCAGGGAGCAACAGGTGACAGGGAAAGGGGTTCAGAAGCGATTGATCCATTAACTCTCTTCTCCACTCTCCTTTCTTAGGGTCTCTGTAGTGTCTCCTGGTTCATCCCTTTGATCCCATTCTAAGTCTCTCCATTCTTTCCTTAACTATTGCCAGTGGAAACTTTGCAAAAGGTGAGGTCACCTACCTGCTTACAGTTGTTCCCTGGCTCCTGCCTGTAGATTCAAATGAAAATTCATTGTTTCACTTACCACAAACTCAGTAGGTGTTTGTCCCACAGATGGACTTCACCTGCACCTGAGACTTGCTCTGACCTGCCCCTTCCCTACCGTCACTGCCCTTGTTCTGTCCCATTGAACTCTATTCAGTTCCTTAGAGGTGCCTGCTGGGTCCCTTTTTGCCTCTGCTTCTGTGCTGCACACCAGTCCTGTCCTCATGGAGTTAGGCTCTGGCTCTTGGTGTTTCAGTAGCACCTTCTCTTTTCTCTGTTGCAGCTCTTACCACTCTTTAATTACAGTTGTTAGGTGGCGCGTCTTTCCCTGTGTACTGTTGTTAGATAGCACGTGTCTCTCCCTGTGTACAGAAGCCCCTGGAGGCCATGGACCTGCGCCTTTCACGTAGCTGTACTCCCAGTTCCCAGCATAGTGCCTGGGAGCGTAAGTGCTGCACTAGGCATGCAAAGAGCATTTATCAAATTGAATTAGCTGGCTCTTTCTGCTTTGCCTTTGTATGTCACAGAGGTCCTCAAACTTTTTAAACAGGGGGCCAGTTCACTGTCCCTCAGACCGTTGGAGGGCCGGACTATAGTTTATAAAAAAACAACTATGAACAAATTTCCATGCTCACTGTACATATCTTATTTGGAAGTAAAAAAACAAAACGGGAACAAATACAATCACACCGCCGCATGTGGCCCGCGGGCCGTAGTTTGAGGACCCCTGGCTAGGATCCTGGATGCCAACATCCAGCTAAGTTATGTTTGTGTTAAACATAAATTGAAATGCAATTACAGCTGGCAATGTGGTTTGAGAGCAGAGTAATAGAGTAAATAAGAAGAGTGACTTAGTCACGAGGGCCAGTTCATCTCCTTTGCTTTCCAGCCTCCTGTCATGGAGCGTGACTCATGAGCAGCACGAGTTCAACTTGTCTTCTCTTCACTCCCATCTCTTTAATTCTTCCTGTCTTCCTCGTCTTGTTGGGTCTCTTTCAGGACCCTTTTGTTCTAAAACCATCGAGAAGCCCAGAGCCAGCTCATACAGAGTGAGCTGGTTGGCTCACGCATAATTGCTGGCTGAGTGCTCAGACTGGGGCCTTGTGAGTTCTGGTGTAAACTCTGTGGTGGTTGTTATTGTTGCTGTTATTATTATTTTGAGACAGAGTCTTCCTGTGGTGCCCTCGGCAGAGAGCTGTGGTGTCACAGCTCACAGCAATCCCAAGCTCTTGTGCTTAAGCAATTATTTTTCCTCAGCCTCCCAAGTAACTGGGACTACAGGCACCCACCACAATGCCTGGATATTTTTTGGTTGCAATTGTCATTATTGTTTAGCAGGCCCAGGCCACTGAGGCTGGTTCGAATGCGCCAGTCTCAGTGCATATGGCCGGCGCCATAACCCCTGTGCTACAGGCACTGAGCCTATTGTTATTATTATTGTTGTTGTTGTTGTTTTGAGACAGTCACTCTTTCACCCCAGATAAAGTACAGTAACATCACGATAGCTCACAGCAACCTCAAACTCCTGGGCTCAAGTGATCTTCCTATTTCAGCCTTCCAGGTGTCTGGGACTATAGGCACCCACCACAGCAGTTGCCTGATTTTTCTATTCCTTTTGGAGATGCGTTCTTGTTCTTGCCCAAGCTGGCTTCCAACTCCTGGCTTTAATCCTTCCATCTCAGCCTCCCAAAGTGGTAGGATTACAGGCATGAGCCACCCCCTTGTTCCCAGCCACTGTCTTTATGTGCACTCCCAAACTGTTCGTACTGGCCGTGTGCTCTTCATGATCTCTACTTTCCCCTTCATTCCTAACTGTCTACTCAGTGGCTTTTTCTGATCTTTATTCTTCTAGAGCCCTCATCTCATGTTTGGATACTGTTAACCAATTTCTTCCTTCCTTAATATAGTCATTTTCTCAATACAGAATAAATATATGTTCACCATAAACTACTTAGAAGATAAAGAAAAGCACAAGGAAGAAAATAAAAGTGACCCATGATCCTGTCACTAGGGGGACACATTTTGGCATAAATTCTTAGTTGTGTGTGTTTTAGCAACAATGTGATACTTTCTTACTGTATTATTGCAGGATTAGGTCATCAAATATTCTTCTGTAGTCCTTCTTTCTTAAAATACTCTTAGCTCCTACATTTCATTCCACCTATTTTCTGCTCTGGTTTCTCTGGTTACCCTTCTTGCAGGAGTTTCTCCCACACTGTGTGCATTGCAGGGTTCTGGCCCCAGCTGCCCACGCTGAGCTGAGCACTCTTCTCTGCTCCCCAGCCTGGGTTCCCCCACATGACCCTCAGGCAGCCTGTCAACCTGAATATTCTCAGAATGAACTGTTCTTTACCACTCCCCACCCAATCCCACCTCCCCAAAAGAAGACCTGAGCCCCAGGTGCCCGCCTGAGCTGCTGCCCAGGTGAAGGCCACTCTGCTCCAGACTCTCCGTCCAGCGTTTCCTTCACCTTTTCATCTTCTCTCTCTCCTACTGCCTGGGCGACGCCTCTCCACTCATGTCCTGGATAGTTTCTTCAAAGAGGGCCTGGCTTTCTCCTTTCAGCACCACTTTGAGAATTCGGAATTCCTGCTGTCCACCTAGAGCTCTCGGGACGCTTTCCCTCCCTCTTTTTCAGTTCTCGCCCCTCCCTAGGACAGGGCAGGTCCTAACTCAGCACCTGCCCTGCTGCTCACACCTCTGTGGTCTGGTCTCTGCCGCAGACACTCTTGCCTATTCTGATCCCGCCTCTTTGGGGGGGTGTCCTGTGGATGCTTTATGATAGGTCACACCTAAAGCTGCCTTTGATTCTCCCCCACCGCCCCACAGCCTTCCTCCTCCTCCTCCTCCTCCTCCCCTCCCCTCCCCCCTTCTTTCCTCCTGCTCCTCTTCTTTCTTCTTTCCTCCTCCTCCCCCCCTCCTCCTCCCTCTCAGCATGTCACACCCCCTTATAGTACTGAGGTGACACCAAATATCCACCAGTAAGAAGGCAAAGCCTCAAGAGAGCTCAGAGGTTCTGGAAGTCATGCAGCAGGTACGGCTGAGCTGAGATCAAACTCAGGTCTCTTCATGGTACTCTCTCTGCTGATTCAGCTTACCTGTTAGCTGTCCTTTGAGGGAGGGACCATGTCTCACTCTTATTTGTATATGTGCAAATGCACAGTGCAGTGCCTTGCGTATCATGAACGCTCGGTAAATATTTGTGGAGGGAAAAGGAAAGACCTGTGGCCTCGTGACGATTGCACTTGCAGGCAGAGGTGTCCATCTGAAGTCGGGTCAGCCTGCATATCTGGACAGGCAGGGCAAGCAGTGCTTCTGATTCTGCACCAGCACCGGTTTTTACCGTTGAGTAAGTGATTACTGAGTGCTGGGCACTAGGAATAGCACTTTATTTCATTGCCTCTTTTATATATTACTGCAGTTGCATCAGCTAAAATCTGTTATCTCAGACAGAAGCTGAGGCTCAGAGAAATTAAGTAACACAGCCAAGGCCACACAGCTACCTCTATGTGGCGAAGCAAGGATTTGAATCACATCTGGTACCAAGGCCCATGTTCTAAACTGCAGGTATGGCGTGGTTTGGAGCATAAGTTGTTATCCCAGATTCCAGGCAGGAAGGGACTTTGGAATGCTGTGCCACAGTTAGCAAGGATGGAGATGTGGTCTTCAGGAACCAGCCTTCCACAACATCCTCTCCTTTCTTTGCTTTTCTTAAAGCCGATGCACCCTCCACAATGAAATTACGTCTCACTCTCCAGATCCTGTAGCTAAAGACAGGGCCAGAGAGCCTTGGCTTCTAAAAGAACTTTTAAAGACTATCTCATGACATTTAAAAACTTACAAAAGCTTATTTCAGCAAGTCTGAATCATACAGAGGTCTTATTTTAAAAAATTTACTAATAAAGCCAAAGCTCAAGCACCTCCCCCCATTTCTGTTGTGATCAGTTTGCTCATTTCCTTCCTCATTTTTTTCTCTGCATTTATATACAAACAACTTATGGAAATATATCATTGTAATTTGTGCTTATAATATAAATTAAATCATGCAGAAAGCTTTTGCATTATTTTTATCAGATCTAAACACATCATCCAGACTTTTCTGTGCGTAGATGCTCCGCGTTCCTCGTAACTGCAGCGAGGCTCCACGCTCGAGAAGGGGCAGCTCCACGCGCGAATCTCCTGCTTCTCAACTTGTAGGGTGTTCGCCCCAGTTTTTCACTAAACAAAGCCCCATACCTTCTTATTAGGAGCATTGCATTTAGCAAATAAAAATACAGGGTGAACTGTTCAATGTAAAATTTTCAAAAATTTTTTAATTTGAAGAAGTTTTCTTTTTGTTTGTCTGAAATTTAAATTTAGCTACGTGTTCTGTATCGTCTCTAGCAACTCGGTTCCCTATGCACATTTGTATTTCAGAAAAGTCTTTTATTATTTTTAGGTCTATTATCTGATGTTTTTAAGCTAAAAAGTTATAAAACATTCCAAGTATGTAGAAAAGTATAGAGAATAATTTAACAAATGTGTGTGATCCCTTTGCAGCTTTTCCAAGTCTTAATGTTTCATCAAGTTTATGTCAGATGCTTTTTAATGAAAGAAAGAAAACATTATTGGTGCCCACACATGAACCTCTGGGCCCAGCCTCCTTTGTCACCAGTCTCCACTGTTCTGAGGTGGCTGTTTGTCATTCTGGGTACTTTTGCATGTTTCAGGCTTTATGTAGATGGTGTCACGTGGTGCATATATCTTTCTGTATGTACTTTTCAACTTGGTTTTTTTGCTTATCAGTGTTCCTGAGATTTATCCCTACTGAGACAGGCAGCTCTAATTCAGGTATTTTCAAGGCTGTGCAGAATCCTGTCCCATGGATGTACTATGACATATTCATTCATCTTTCTGTTGATGAGGACTTGGGTTGTTTCCAATGGTTTTTACTACAAACAGTGTTGCAAATAATATCCTCATGTCTTTGTGCTAAGGATTTCTCTCAGGAACGATTTAGGAGTAGAATGGCTGGGTCATTTTCACCTGATGGGATGTAGTAATGTGCTCTCCAAAGTGGTGCGCCTGTTCGTGCTCCGCCCATTTTTGTTAGATGTTTACAGTTTAGCCAGTGATTGGCTGTGAATCACAGGCCTAGCGCTGCCACTTTGAATTAACATTTCCTAGAGGAGTGGAATGGAGTTCTCTATTTCTTATTGTGGATGTTAATCCATTGTCAGTTTTGCCCTGCTCACAGTCTGAAGCTTGTCTTTTCACTGTTTTTGTGTCCTTTGTAGTATAGAAGTTTTTAATTGTATTGTAATAAGATTAATCAGCCTACTTTATTCATTCTTCCTATGAAAACAAAGATATTCTGCATCCTCTTCTGTAAGGTTTAAAGTTTTGCTTTTCACATTACACCTTTAATCCATGTAGAATTTGTTTTCAACAAGTTGAAGTAGGGCTTTGATTTAATGCTCTTCAGCCCTGTGTCCCAATGCTGTTGCCACCAGTGTGTCACCGGCGTAGACCAAGTGTCCCGTGTTGGAGTGGAGCCAGTAGAACCAGTGGAAGTGCCACCCAGCCACGTGGCCTCTGATGGTCCAGGACTGTGTCCTGGCCTGGCCATTTGGGTGTGGCAGAGGCAGGAGCACTTATGGTCAGACTCTCCCAGAGAGACTCTCTCTGACCCAGAACAGGGAGCAGATTCCTGCCCTGAGTGTCTCCCATTTCCCCTCTACTTGCCTCCCTTTCACCACCCGGAGGCATAGAAGCAGCCACCTCCTCTCTGCCATGTCTCCCAGGGCCCCTGCTGGGAGTCAGGCTGTGCTTTCTTTTTCCCTGCCCAGCCTTGGGAATCCATCCTGTGTGCCTGCTATGGCCAAGACACCTGTGCTCCAGGTGGAATGAAGAAAGAGCTATCTGTGGACCCTCATGTGCCAGCTTGCATTCTTTGTGTGTATTTCATACTATACATTCTTTTAATGGTTCATTCAGCCATTTGGCAAACATCTGATTGTTGACTGTAAGCAGGGCATGGGGCTAGGTACTTAGAAAAATAATCCAGTGACTAAAACCGGTTCCTTACTTTAAGGACCAGAGATTATAATAAATAGCTAACATTTTTCAAGTATCTATCATGGGCCAGGCCTAGGCTAAGTCCTTTTTATTTAAAAAAAAAAAAAAAAATTATTGCGATACAATTCATATACCATAAAATTCATCCTTTCAAAGTGTGCAGTTCACTGGTGGTTAGCATTTTCACAGAGTTGCCATCTATCACTATCTAATTTCAGAACATTGTTACCCACAAAACGTCCATGCTTTAGCCACCCTGGCACCACCAGGCCCCTGGGCTCAGACCCCTTTGTCACCAGTCTCCACTGTTCTGCTCCCCCACCCCTGGCACCACCAGGCCACTGTCTGTCTCTGTGGAATTTCCTTTTCTGGACATTTCATATAAGCAAAACCGTACAATATCTGTCTTTTTGTGACTATCTTGTTTACTTAGGAAAGTGTTTCCAGAGTTCATTTATGTTGTAGTATGTATTAACATTTCATTTGTTTTATGGCTAAAAAATAACCCCATTGTTTGTATATCACATTTAGTTTATAAGTTGATGGACATTTGAGTTATTTTTATTTGGGTGATTATGAAAAACTTGTACATTCATGTATAAGTTCCTGTGTAGACATATGTTTTCATTTCTTTTGGGTCTATACCTAGGAGTACAATTGCTGGGTCATGTGATAATTCTATGTTTAGCATATTCAGGACTCCCAGACTGTTTTCCAAATAGGCTGCATCTTGTTACAGTCCCACCAGCAGCGCATGAAGGTTCCCACTTGGTATTGCCAACATTTGGTATTATCTGTCTAATTATAGCTACCATGGTGAGGGTCTGGAGTTGTATCTCATCATGGTTAAGTGCGTTTAGTTCTTTCTCTTATTTAATTCTCACAAATGATCCTATGAGGTAGATGTTATTACTATTTCCATTTTCAAATGAGGCTCAGAGAATCAAAAATGACTATGAGAAACCCTAGAGCTGGGACTTGAACTTGAATCTACCTGACTCCAGAAATCCAGGCTCTTTCCTGATGGGTCATCTGGGAGGCCCCGCAGTGGTGAGTTCTTTCAGTCAGGCCCTAAATAATGAGATTATTTCAACACGAGCAAAGGCAGGGAGGCAGGAAATTGCAGGGCATGGTTAGGAAAGACCCAACTGAGAAAGGAGAGCTGGAGGGGACGAGGGTGGTGCAGTGTCAGGAGGCCCAGTGGGGCACGAGGCTGTGGTGTCCCTGTGCCCCTTGAGTAGAGAGAACCACCCCAAGACTGAGAGAGACATGTTGGTCTTAGGGTCACAGATGTGCATTTCATTGCCTTTGCTAAAAAATATTTGACATTTTAGTTAAAAGTATAAAATTATGAAAACCAAATCAGAACCAAAACTCAACCAAGTTCCTAGACTTGTCCCCAGATGAATCACGTGGCTCTTTTTTTCACTTTACAATTTGTAGAAACCATTTTGGGCACACTACCTGATAGAGACCCAGAAAACTGGTTTAGTCAGGTTCCTTGACGCTGTGGTATGCCCAAACTGCTGTGATTAAGCTGTGAGTTAGGCTGAGACCACGGCACTCTAGCCCAGGCAACAGAGTAATACTCTGTCTGGGAAACAACAACAACAAAACCTTCAAGTGTCTTCAAGGTTGACCACTCTCTGATTGGGCCAAGTGCATGAGTTTCCACAATCAGTGACCTTAACACCCGTGAGGAACCTGTGGTTGGCTATCAGACCACACGTGGCCTTCTGGGTCCTGACAGTACAGCCTTTTGACCAAATCAAATTTTATGGAACAAATCCTTTCATAGTTATTAATGCATTTTTGATCGTATTTTATATTTTTATTTTATTTTGAAAATGAATGTATTTCAAATGCTAAAGAATAAAGTAAGTTTCAATGAAATAATTTGTCCAGATTTACTAGCACAATTAGAACATTTGTAAGCCATAGGGCCAAGATTTAGTTCTAACTTCCCTACTTGACTGATGCTCCTGTCACACAAGGCTGGTTGGTGAGAGTTTATGGGGTTGAGTATGCCAGTCTGTTATCAGCTTTTGATAACAGTGTGCTGTGTTTCTGTTTTAAGTGGGATTTGTGAATAATTGCACAGCTTTACAGTATTTTTTAATTCTGTCTGCTTACCAGTCCATCACGTAAAGCAAGCAGACAGCCCTCAGAATGAGAGAAGATATTTGCAGGTTATGTCTCTGACAA
>CAUYPK010107763.1:0-10027 GCA_963574355.1 Loris lydekkerianus | reverse complement strand
ATTAAATGTGCCATTAAATATTGTGGGTTAAATAGTTCAGTGGAATACAGTTCAGTTCAGCCGCCTACCTCTTCAGCTCAGCCGCGACTTGTGGACTGAGCTGAAGCACCGCCCCCTCAAGCAGACAGCAGAAGACGACTGGAGACAATGTGCATTTGATTAGGTGTGGGCACACCGAATCAAATAACCTGTATGACCCAAGTATAAGCCGAGTTTGGGGTTTTCGGCACAAAGCTCGGCTTATACTTGAGTATATAGGTAGATCTTTTTTTTTTTGAGACAAGAGTCCCACTCTTGGTCACCCTTGGTAGAGGGCCATAATGTCACAGCAGGGGTGAGCCTGCCTTTGACCTTTAAGTAGATCTTTTTTTTTTTTTTTTAATGAATTTTAAATCATAGCTGTATACATTAATGCGATTATGGGGCACCATACATTGGTTTTATAAACAGTTTGACACATTTTCATCACAATGGTTAATATAGCCTTCCTGGCATTTTCTTAGTTACTGTGTTAAGACAGTTATTTCTACATTTACTAAGTTTCACATGTACCCTTGTAAGATGCACCGCAGGTGTAATCCCACCCATCACCCTCCCTCCGTCCATCCTCCCCCCCCCCTCCTCCCTCTCCCCATAAGTAGATCTTTTTGAAGTTCATAAGCCTGATAATTGGTTTCCATGCGTTTTTGTGAGTTGTGCTTCCCTTAAATCTTGTTACAATGTTGGCACATTACCGATCTGATGTGAAAAAAAAATACACTAAGTATATAAGCATATAATGTTACTTATTTTTAGTCCCAAAATAAACTAACTAGAGATTACTTTTCAGAGGACTAGAGCCCCAGCTGAGAGTATAAACTTGGAAAATAAAATGTTAGCACAAACAGTTGTACTAAGCAAAATTTAGGCAAGAATATTATGGATAAGAATGGGTCCCTTCACACCTATATAGCCCTTGAGGGGGAGAATCAATTTCATTCAACACATAAAAATGATTACACACAAGTATAACTATTGCACTCCATGTACCCAGCCTTCACCTGCCTGTACCTTGTCACAACATCCTGAGATGATCCTCCAACAGAGGGTGGAGAGGTGGGATGGGAAGGATGTTAAAATGTTTGCCAAGCCAGTATAGGGGACTGATAATAGGCCAAATCAGCTCTCAGACTGCCAGAGAGGAGTCTCAAAACAATTCACAAAGCCCTCTTCTTTTTACAACCCCTAGATTGGGTAACAAAGAAGAATAAGGCCTCTGCAGCTAGATAAAGGTCCCCTTCCCAAGTCCAAACTCTGACACTCCAGGATGAGCCCTGACAGTGACAGCTGACTGCAAAACAGCAAGCACCTAAAGTATGTGGCACATATAGACCAAGAGGCAATGGTTTATAGGTATTTTTTTTTTTTTTTTTTTTTTTTTTTTTAGAGACAGTGTCTCACTTTATCACCCTCAGTAGAGTGCCATGGCATCACACAGCTCACAGCAACCTCCAACTCCTGGGCTTAGGTGATTCTCTTACCTCAGCCTCCTGAGTAGCTGGGACCACAGGCGCCCGCCACAACACCCAGCTATTTTTTTGTTGCAGTTTCGGCCGGGGCCAGGTTTGAACCTGCCACCCACAGTATATGGGGCTGGCACCCTACCCACTGAGCCACAGGTGCCGCCTAGCATTTTTTTTTTTTTTTTTTTTTTTTTTAAGAAAGAGTATCACATTTGCCATCCTTGGTAGAGTGTCATGGTATCATAATTCATAGCAACTTTAAATTCTTGGGCTCAAGCAATTCTCTTGCCTCAGCCTCCTGAATAGCTGGGACCACAGGCACCAGCCAAAACGTCTGGTTATTTTAGATACAGGGTCTCGGTCTTGCTCAGTCTGGTTTCAAACTCATGAGCTCAAACAATCCACCTGCCTCAGCCTCCCAGAGTGCTAGGATTACAGGTATGAGCCACCAGGACTGGCATTTGGTTTACTGTTTTAAACTCCATGCTGTAGAGAGGACAAAAGTTAATGGATTGCTAGACACTCCTAAAAGGATACCCAATTTGGTATTCCAGAGAAAACTTCTGAGCAATTTAAGCAACATTTAGGAGTATGATGGTTTTATTACATGCCATGGTTTTATACAGAAACTTCTCCAATGCCTAAATGCTCTGGTAAAAGGCATTATTTGGGTACTTACTTTTTATTTATTTAGATTTTTTTGAAGAAAGGGTCTTGCTCTGTTGCCAGGGCAAGAGTGCAGTATCATCATCATAGCTTACTACCAACTCAAAACTCCTGAGCTCAAGCACCCCTCCTGCCTCATTCTCCTAAGGAGCTGGGACTATAGGTGTACAGTGGCAGTAGGCTAATTTTATTTTATTTTTTGGTAGAGATAGAGTCTCATTAATGCCAAAGCCAGCCTCAAATTCCTGGGGTCAAGCAATCCCCTCATCTTCGCCTCCCAAAGTGCTAGGATCACGGTCGTCAGCCACCAAGCCCAGCCTTTACTTACCTTTTAAATCTGTCATTTCTACCCAGCCTAAATCTGGCAACTCAAGAGGTTCTCCAGTGGGGAGAGTCTTGACATCAGAAGGAAAAAGCAGCTCACTTCTATAGTCATGGCAGTGGATGGTAGACAGAAATACCCCTGCTGTGCTACATTCATCAAATGAAGCTGCAGTCTTCTGAAACATGGGATCGATCTGAATACAAAGAGAGAAGGAACCAAGGAATTATGGTATATAGCCAAAGGAAATATAAACTCTTATGTGTTGGACCCTGCTCATTCTCTGATATATATACTGGACTGAGGTGTCTCTGCAAATAAGTAAAAGGGGGGAGGGGCTTTCTAATTGATTTGAAAAAAAATCCCAATTAAAAAAAAAACAACTATATGTGGTCAGATGCATAAATGTATACTGTTCAAGAAGACAGTATGTGGTAACAAGCACACACTATGTCAATCTCTTTGTCTATAGTACATCTGGCCATGAATTTTTCTGCTGGTCTCCATTCACAAGTCACTGGGTTTTTTGTTGTTGTTGTTGTTTGTTTTGTTTTGTTTGAGACAGAGTCTCAAGCTGTCACACTGGGTAGAGTGCCATGGTGTCATAGCTCATAGTAACCTCCAACTCTTGGGCTCAAGCAATCCTCTTGCCTCAGTTTTTTCTATTTTTAGTAGAGACTGGGTCTCACTTTTGCTCAGGCTGGTCTTAAACCTGTGAGGTCAGGCAATTCACCTGCCTCGGTCTTCCAGAGTCCTAGGATTACAGGCGTGAGCTACAGCAACAAGTCACTGTTTTTAAATGGCTATCTCTAAAATGCCAGTGACAAAAAATGTTATCACAACAAATTCTTTTAGCTTAAAAAGGCTGCGTGATGGAGCTAGTAACAAGGTTCTATTGTTCCTCTGAATAAAAATATTTCCTAGGATTTGGAAGAACATACCCAAGCCATCCAGGCAAAGAACAGGCATAGTCAATAGGGCTAGGTTATTGGGTAAAACCTAACAGAGGTTGTAACAAAGCCCCTAAGACTGGGTCAGGAGCAGGGGTGGCATAGCCATATGACACCATGACCAAAGGCAGAACAGAGAGGGCAAGGCATATGCATATGTGGCAAAAGGGCAAAAGCCACAGATGATCTTGAGACAGGAGATATAGCTGGATGCTGGGTTCATAGGTTTTCTTGATGTCACAGAATGTGGCTACTGTATGGAGAGAGAGGAGCTTGAATATGACAACAGCACAGATGTGTCTCTCTGGCTCTTCACCGGCCCCCTTAGCTCTGAGCCTAACCTCATCAGTGCTGAGATTTGGCTCCTGCCTTCCCCATAAATTCATCTTAGCATTCTTAGTCCAGAGTAGCACATTTGTCACCCCCAAGTTCTCTGAGCTCCTTAGCCTCCCACACAGGCAGCCACACAGCCTGGTGGGTTTTCCTCCCAGGGCATCTCTTATCCCATGCCACCAATACAACCCTTATCTTTGATCCCTCCTAATTCCTATTCTAATAACGCCAGTATTACTACCATTGCCTTTATTTTATTTATTTATTTACTTTTTTTTTGCAGTTTTTGGCCAGGGGCAAGTTTGAACCCACCACCTCTGATATATGGGGCTGGGCGCCCTACTCCTTAAGCCACAGGTGCCGCCCCCATTCCCTTTTTCAAATGGTAACCAGAGTTAATGATTTCCCACCTGGAGTCCCATACCCCCAGAGGTCTTGTCTAGGCAGTTAGTGAAACTATACTCAATGATTTCAGAGTCAATATAAAAATTGTACAATGACCCACACAAAAGCTAAAAATACAAACATAACTTTCCTTGCTTGTGCCTGGAATTATATCATGCCAGTGTAAGAATGGTGGTTCTTTCATGTAAATTAGTAAGTGAGTAATTCAGTGGGGAAAGGAGTTATTGATGGCTGCACAATTTGGGTAAATGAAACCTTTTGAAACAAGAGTCTCTAGCAAATCACAGTAAAGAAGGGCCTTGTTTGATAACGAGTAGGTAACAGACTGTATGCTAAAGCCCAGGTCATTTTAGGTGATTACTTAGAAATAAATCTTCAGTTTACTTCTAAGTAAATCTTCAGTTTGGGTTGAACTTGTGTATTCCCCTGTTCCCTAAAGAACCAGAATGTTCCATGGCCTTTGATATTGCTTCTTAGAATCACCTGCCTGACAATGACTACCTAGCCTTCCTTCAAGGCCCAGTTCAAATCTTGCCCTCTTCCACAAAGTCTGACCCCTACCCATTCTGATCTCCTACAGTATGTGCCTTGACCTTCCTTACATTGTATCAATTTGTGTTCTCCTGGTGTAAGGAACTGGAGCACAATAAAGTTCCCATCTCTCATAACAGCAAGCATTTTGTACATAGTACACAATTGTGTCCAAAAGAGATCATCTCATATGCATATAAACAAGTGCTTTTAACTGGTTGAGACACGCCCATACAACATTTGCTTTCTGATCTCCAAGAAAACAAGTTCAATAAACAGAGCTTCAAATTCTAAGTTTGTGACGATCTCTCCCTCCTTTTTATCTTCCATACTCTTGACTATTACAAGTTTACAAGCAGATTAAAGAGCAAAGAAAGCTTTTCAAGACTGAGGTATTTAGCATTTCTTCATGATGTTACTGACTTCACTTTGCATAAAGAAACCATAGCCCAACTGCAGGCTTAGAGGAAGCAGCACTGCATGCTTGCTCCTGTTTTCTCTTTATGACCATGGGAAAAGCTAGCAAAGGATTCTGTATTCCTCAGGCGCAGAACTGGCTCTTCCTGGTAAGAAAGATGATGACTAGAAAAAAGAATTCCCAAAGTTATTGAATAATCCCTGATTTTGCTATGGACCAAAAGCAAAAGCAAGAATGACAGTGAGGGCGGCACCTGTGGCTCAGTGAGTAGGGCGCCGGCCCCATATGCCGAGGGTGGCGGGTTCAAACCCAGCCCTGGCCAAAATGCAACAAAAAAATAGCTGGGCGTTGTGGCAGGCGCCTGTAGTCCCACTACTTGGGAGGCTGAGGCAAGAGAATGGCTTAAGCCCAGGAGCTGGAGGTTGCTGTGAGCTGTGTGATGCCACGGCACTCTACCAAGGGCCATAAAGTGAGACTCTGTCTCCATAAAAAAAAAAAAAAAAAAAAAAAAAAAAAATGACAGTGAAAAATAGGCACTAACTGAGTTGCAGCGCTCGCTTGAGGATATGCTTCCCTGGCAGGCCTCTAAGGTGGCTGTAAAGCCTTCAAACCACTACTGGTGATATAATTCGGGTATCTGTCACCTCCATGCTAAAATACGATCTCTAATGTTGAGGATGTGGCATAAAGGGAGACATTTATATCATGGGGAGCAGATCCCTCCAAAATGTCTCTCCGGAGAACTGGTTATTAAACAGAGCTTGGCGACCCCTCCCCTTTCTTGTTCCCTCTCTTACTTCTTACCATGTGATTTCTACACACCAGCTTATCTCTGCCTTTAGCCATGACTGGAAGCTTCCTGAAGCCTTCACCAGAATCAGATGCTAACACTATGCTTCTGGTACAGGCTACAGAACCATGAGCCAAATAAATCTCCTTTTTCTATTAACTACCCAGGCTCGGGTACTACTTTATAACAATACAAATGGACTAAGACAGCCAACTATTCGAGGTGAAACCTGAGCTAAGTGATCTCCTCACTGCAGCTTCCAACTACCCTCCCTCCCAATTCCTAACCCTACCCCAGCCTTTGCCATCCATGTCCACATATGCTTCAGTCATCTTCCAGTCCCAGGCCAGTCCACAACCCGAGCCCTTCTTGGAAGATCTTAATATCAGCTCCTGGCTAATTGTTCTCCAGCTTCACTCCCAGTCTGGTTCTTAGTGATTGCTGGCCTCTCAGTTACTTGCTATCCTCTCCCTCAGTGGTCTTGTCCTTCATCCTAAGAAGCCCAGGATTCTGAGAGGTCCTACTAAGACCCCCACACCCCTTCATCCTTTATTCCCTTGACTGTTCTCTGAGTTGAATCATTAACCATGACTGCAACCTTTCCATATGCTCAATTCCAAATGCCCTTCTCTGACAATCCCCTCCTATCTTTCTAGCTTCCACCATCTTGTCCTCAACACCAAGTCTTTGACCCCAATAGGCCCTATAATTTACTGATCATATTACTTTCAACCAATCCTCATTCTTCTGTCTTTCATCTAAAATTTCATAAGCAATGACTGTAACCACTTCCTCACACATGTTATCAACTACAGTGCCCTCTTTTATCTCTGTCCATTCACCCAGCTCAACACAATTTCTTGTTAAATCCAACTTTTTGCCTATTATGTACTCACACCCACACAGTTAGCCATGGCTGGAGAAGTCCCAAAGACATGCGGACTAATCTCACTTTAAATCCATCCCCACTACTTCAAGTTGACCCTGAGTTGTCTGGCAATCAAACCATTATCTCTCTAGTTCTTCACCTGCCCACCCTCCTACATGACTTTTTCCCAGATTTTTTCTTTCCTCACATTTCCAACACTTTCCTCCTCCCATATTGTCAGCCAATGACATGGCTTCCTATTTCACTGGGTGGTGTGAGAGGGAGACACCAGCAGAAGACAATATCCAGAAGGGTCCCTCATGCATGTATCCAAATCCCACTCCCAAGAGACACTCCCTACCTATGCTCTCCATTCCTTTCCCTTTTCACCTACTGAAGGCATTCACTTCATCCTAGCAATTTTTCTTTGTTTCATCATCAATAATTACTTTTCCATTAGACAATTGCCATTAACAAAACATTCTGTTAATTCTCCCATTTAAAAAATTTCAAACCTTGGCCAGGCATGGTGGCTCATGCCTGTAATCCTAGCACTGTGGGAAACTGAAGCAGGTGGATTGTCTGAGCTCATGGGTTTGAGACCAACCTGAGCAAGAGCGAGACCCCATCTGAAAATAGCTGGGTGTTGTGGCAGGCACCTGTAGTCCCAGCTACTTGGGAGGCTGAGGCAAGAGAATCACTTAAGCCCAAGAGTTTGAGGTTGCTGTGAGCTATGATGTCACATCACTCTACAGAGGGTGACAAAATGAGACTATTTCAAAAATAAATAAATAAAATAAAAATTAAAAATTTCAAACCTCCAAGAATGTTAAGAATAATATGAATCTCTGTATAACTTCCCCATAGATCTCCCAATGGGTAACATTTTGCACATTTGCACGCGCTCACTCTCTCTCCACACCTATATCTCTCTACTCCAGAGACTTTGAGAGTAGATCTCATGACACTTTACCTGTGTGCCTCTCAACTCCAAACCTACATTCTCTCCTTTTCTGTGATGACATTTGGCTTTGCTAGCTACTCCCTGTTAGGTTTACCAATCAGAGGCACTAGAGGGAGACAGCAGGGCTTGAGGAGTGTTGTCCAACAGTGCTTTACTCCAGCTGCAACAGGGCCGGCCTATAGCAGCAGCTGAATCCCATTTGCAGTTTTCTCACACTCACAGAACCAGACTTGCGGCATCCCTCAGAGACACCAGTACCAGCCAGCACACCCATGAGCCTCTCCTTAAACTTAGGCACATCAGCATCAGCATCAGCATCAGCATCAGCCAAGCAATACACTTGAGGAGGTCTGAGTTTTAGCTCCAAAGGACCCCTTCTCCAAGCTCACTAGTGGCCTCAGGTTGCCACATTTAACCCTTTTCAATCCTATGTTGGACCTTGTCTGGCATAATGATTTCCTGTTCTGCTCTGATGTTGAAAGACATCTGATACGTTTTTTTTTTCATGCCTCTCATCCCATGACAATGCTGAGAACATTCTTTGGCCCTCAAACACAATTGATCCCTGGTTATAAGAAGAAACAGCCCATTCAATTTGAAAAACCAACATTTGTTTTAGAATACACAAAGTTTATGGGAAGAGTGAACAGGGCTGATCAATACCATGGATGTTACAAATTTACAAAGAAGCCTTACAAATGTTTGAAAAAAATTATACTTCTGTTGCAGTTATAAACTTCTACATCCTTTACTCATCAGATAAGGAGAGTAGAGAAAAAGTGCAGACATATCTTTCTTTCTTTTTTATTTTAATTTATTTATTTTTATTGTTAAATCATAGCTGTGGACATTAGTGCAATCAAGGGGTACAATGTGCTGCTTTCATATACAATCTGAAGTATTCTCATCAAACTGTTCAGCGTGGCCTTCATGGCATTGTCTTAGTTAATATATGTAGGCATTTGTATTTTGCATTTAGTAAGTTTCTCTGTACCCATTCCAAGATGGACCATAGATGTGGCCCCACCCATTACCTTCCCTCCACCCAAACCTTCCTCCTCCCTTCCCCTTCCTTGCCCCTGTCCTCATAGTCTTGTGCTATTGTTGGGATATAGCCTTCATGTGAAAGCTATAATTTAGTTTCAAAGTAGAGCTGAGTACATTGGATACTTTTTCTTCCATTCCTTACATACTTTGCTAAGAAGAATATATTCCAGCTCCATCCATGTAAACATGAAAGAGGTAAAGTCTCCATCTTTCTTTAAGGCTGCATAATATTCCATGGTATACATGTACCACAGTTTGCTAGTCCATTCGTGGGTTAATGGGCACTTGGCCTTTTACCATGACTTAGCAATTATGAATTGGGCTGCAATAAACATTCTGGTACAGATGTCTTTGTTATATTGTGATTTTTGGTCTTCTGGGTATAAACTAGTAAAGGAATTATAGGATCGAATGGCAAGTCTATTTTTAGGTCCCTCAGTATTCTCCAAACATCCTTCCAGAAGGAATGTATTAGTGTGCATTCCCACCAGCAGTGTAGAAGCATTCCCTTTCCTCCACATCCACACCAACATCTCTGGTTTGGGGATTTTGTTATGTGGGCTACTCTTACTGGGGTTAGGTGATATCTCAATGTAGTTTTGATTTGCATTTCTCTGATTATTAAGGATGATGAGCTTTTTTTCATGTGTTTGTAGATTGTGTGTCTGTCTTCTCTAGAGAAGTTTCTCTTTAAATCCCTTGCCCACCCTGAAATGGGGTCACGTATTCTTTTCTTGCTAATAAATTTGAGTTCTCTGTCGATTCTGGTTATTAGACCTTTATCGGAGGTATAACCTGCAAATATTTTCTCCCATACTGAGGGCTGTCTGCTAGCTTTACTCACTATGTTCTTGGCTGTGCAGAAGCTTTTTAGCTTGATGAGGTCCCAGTAGTGTATTTTTGATACTGCTACAATTGCCTTGGGAGTCCGCCTCATAAAATATTCACCCAGGCTGATTCCTTCAAGAGTTTACCCTTCACTTTCTTCAAGTATTTTTATAGTTTCATGTCTTAAGTTGAAATCTTTTATCCAGTGAGAGTCTACCTTAGTTAATGGTGAAAGTTGTGGGTCCAGTTTCAGTCTTTTACAGATTGCCAGCCAGTTCACCCATACCATTTGTTAAATAGGGAATCTTTTCCCCACTGAATGTTTTTAATTGGCTTGTCAAAGATCAAATAACGGTAAGTAGCTGGATTCATCTCTTGGTTCTCTATTCTGTTCCAGACATCT
>CAUYPK010107760.1:0-20575 GCA_963574355.1 Loris lydekkerianus | reverse complement strand
GGAATTTCTGAGTGAAAAGTTATGTATTTAAAAAAAGTATCCAATGTACTCAGCCCTACTATGAAACTAATTTAGGGCTTTCACATGAAAGCTATAACCCAGTTACAACCTAAGAATAGGGGGAAGGGAGAAAGGGAGGGGGGAGGTGGGCAGAGGGAAGGGGGTTGGTGGGATTACACCTGTGGTGCATCTTACAAGGGTATATGTGAAACTTAGTAAATGTAGAATGTAAATGTCTTAACACAATAACTAAGAAAATGCCAGGAAGGCTATGTTAACCAGTATGATGAAAATGTGTCAAATGGTCTATAAAAGCAGTGCATGGTGCCCCATGATCACATTAATATACACAGCTATGATTTAATAAAAAAAAAAAATAAAAAAAATTTTTTTTAATATGGATTGCCAAATTGTCCCCCAGAAATGACTTAAAAAATTGATGTACTGTCCTGTGAATATTTTTTGAGAGTTCAGTTTTTCTGGAACATTGTCAAAAATTCATGGGAGTTCGAAAAATAGAGTGAGGTCCTGATACACACTACCCCCTGGATAAACCTTGAAAACGCTGCGCTTAGTGAAAGGAGTGTCACAAGTGTGACCCATTTATCTGAAATGTCCTAAATCGTCAAATTCATAAAAACAGAAAGTAAAGTAGTGGTTGCCAGGGTCTGGGGGAATGGAGGGGAGGACGGTAACTTCTAATGGGCATAGTGGTGACAGAGGCACACCTCTGTGAACCTGCTAAAACCACGTGCTTTATTGTATACATTAAAAGGATGACTTATTTTGGCAAAGCTATTAGGAAAACACTTTACTGGAAAAGTCCACCAATGAAAGATGGTAGCTGTGGTAATTCACCACTAATCAAGGGTAATACTGTGTTTTTCTTCGTCTATATGTATTGGTTATGTGTATTTCCTCAGTGAGTTACTTGGTTTTTTGTTTGTTTGTTTGTTTTGTTTTTTGAGACAGAGTTTCACGTTGTGTCCTCGGTAGAGTGCCGTGGCGTCACAGCTCATAGCAACCTCAAATTCTTGTGCTCAAGTGATTCTCTTGCCTCAGCCTCCCAAGTAGCTACGACCCGTCACAACATCCGGCTATTTCTAGAGACTGGGTGTCCCTCTGGCTCAGGCTGGTCTCAAACCTGTGAGCTCAGGTAGTCCACCCACCTCAGCCTCCCAGAGTGCTGGATTATAGGCATGAGCCACTGCCCCAGGCCTTATCAGTGACTTACTTGTTATTTCTCTCACTCTTTTCTCTTTAAGAGTATTCGTTTTGTTCTTAATGATCTGTATTTTTCCTTATCAAATAGGATAATAACTACTTCTTACCATGTGCTTTTCTAAATACAAAGGGAAAAATCTTTAAAAAGTGCTTGTGCTATTTTTTTTTAATTCAATATTCTTTACACTGTGATAGCTATTTGATATCAATGATAAGGTAGAACAAAGTCTTAGTGCCTCCATTTAATTATACATAACCAATAATTTTGATAATCCTCTGGAAAATGAAAAGCAGAAGATTTTGATTTTAGCTAAATTAAGTTCACTGTTACAGGTAGTTGCAGCCTGCAGGTACTGGAATTTGCTCAACACCTAAATTAAATAGGTTGTTAAATGTAGCTCTGGAAGGAATTCAACCTGGTAAGTGCCCCAACAATAATAGGCTTTGGAAAATTAGAAAATACATAAAACTACTGGTGACACTAAATAAAAGATGTGTCATTGGATATTTTATGATGCAGTGACATTTAGTTCAATAATTTATGATAAATTAATCAAGGACTAAGAGCCACGATCTTATTATTGAATCAAACAGTCATTGGGTAGAGTGAAAAAATAAAAAAGGTAGTATTCTTTCAAAATACTATTTTGACATACTAAAATTCAAACTTTGTGCTATGCAGTATTTGGTGAATTTAATCTTTAAGGAAAAAATTCAGCACTCCCACGTTAAAAGACTGCATCAATTATATAATTTATTATAATCTTAGAAATTGTGAAGAGCATGTCTTAGTATTATGGATATGTGGTGATTCTATGCCTTTTAATTTTAAGGGAATTTTGAGTATCCAATTGCTAGGAGACTTTAGCTCCCTAAATGAACTTTAAATCCTCTCATCTCTTAGGGTATAAAAGTTTATTTTCAACAGCAAAGCCCAGAAAATGGTTCAACATATGAAAGTATTGGTTATAACTAAGGAAAGAGTAGAACCAGAGGGACTAGGTTATAATCTGCATTGTGATGTTTACCGTGAACTTTATTATCTAGCCAAACCAATGCCTCCAATTTCAGTCTAAGAGCTAAACATAAATTACTAGTTGCAAGTCACTGTGCTAAGAGCTTCTGAAATGTAAAGCTGGATAAGACTGTATTCATCATTGCTGCCCTTGAGGAGCTTAATTAAATTGTTTTTCTTTCTGTCTGGGAGGTTGAGAGAGGCTGAGGAGATAAGACAGGAACAGGAGAGTCTGGGGAGACTTTATTTTTCCTTTTGACAGGTGAGAAAAAGGGTAATCACTTCACAGTATGATTAAAGCTAGGGATGTAATGTACAACGTGACACCTATAATTATAACATTGTGTTGTACAATTTTCTAAGAGAATACAACAAGAGAATACATCTTACCACAACATGTGCTTACACAAAAGATACCCATGTGAGCTGAGGAGAATGTTAATTGGCTTGACTGTGGACCATTTCACTATGTATATCAACACAGGTTGTGCACCTCAAATAGAAACAATAAAAAAACAAAATCAGATCAAACAGCAAGGGAAGCAGTCAGGCAGTTTGGGACTAGGGGAGGAGGCAAGACAGGAAGAAAACAGAAGAGAAAATTCTGCAGGAAGGAGATGCTGGGAAGGGGCCGTGCACGCACTCCTAGGTCAGGGGCAGTTCAGCGATCTCTGATTCACATGAGAGCGGAGCCAGCCTTTGCAGTGGGAAAACTGATGATGCATCGCAGCATAAACAAACAAGCTTCTCAAAGAACCAGTCACATGTCCAGAGGCTGAAAAACAAGAGTGGGCAGGCTCTGGAGAAGCCTTGGGAAGGATTTTTTGAAGAAGAGAAATTGCTTCCTGGAAAGCAGTCAGTATTGTATGGGAAGTTTATAAGTAAACACATTTTTCAGGCTCCGCTAAAAAACGCGTCTGTAACACCTTTCATCTCAGGGGCCAGGGATGTTTTAAACTGACATGTATATTCATAGCGTTTACAGGAGTAAAACTGGAATCGTTTTAGGGTCTTCTCCTTGTCCTGCAGTCCCTATGAATTTATTTCCTTCAAGAGAGAGGTAACCAGGGCTGAAAGGTTATGTTAACAGCAGAAAGAAAAAGGTCTTAGATCTGTTCTTACCCCAACTTGCATAAAATGTTAGGCCACAACAGGTTGGATGCCATTAGCTTAGTAAGACATCTAAAATGGAGAAAACAGTGCCGTGTCTGGGGACTGTATGAAGTCATGCTGAAGGTTAATGAGACTCAATCTACACTGCAGTTTACATTTGTTAGATATGGTACAGAATCTCCCACGTAATTGCTACACAGTTTTAGTTTCCTCTAGGACAAGAATAAATGTGGAATAAAGTGAGGCATGAGTTGTTAAGACCAAAATTTGATCTTTTCTCTTTGGAAACAATTTTATGCAAGATTTCTTACATTTCCTCTACCTGTTGGTTTGTTTTTTCTTTTTAACTCTTCTTGTTATTTCTCAGAAGCAAACTCCAATTAATACAGGAGTTTTAACACGTTTCTTGGGAATTGGAATGTGAAAGTAAAGAATAAATAGTTAACAACATCCATGAGCCTGGAAATATATATACTTTTTTTTGGCTTATATATAATTCTTAACCTTTCTATAATAAACATGTATGTTTATTTCTAATACCATACATACTATAAAGAGGAAAAATTGAGATTGTCAGATAGGAACTTTCCAGGAAGAATGCATTTATAATTTTTTAATTAACGCATTATCTTTCTTGTGAAAAGCCTGATCTCATGTAGGAGAGACTTACCAAGGTTAAAAGACATTCTTGAGCTATCAGGACAGCTGAAAACAGCAGAGGGTGGCAGAGCAGGGCAGGGGGGGACAGTAGCTGAGGGGAGACAGGGGGGAGGAGGAGTGAGAGGTACACACAAGGGAACCCCGCTGGCAGCAGAGAGGACCAGGGTGTGGCAGAAGGCAATATGGACTCGGATGTGGCTATCAGAGAGAATTTGGTTCAGACTCTCACTCTTCTGCGAGAAAACTCAGGCCAGAGTGCAGAGATTGCCCAAGCCACGGAGCTTGCTGTGTGTCTCAGGGTGGAATCTTCTGGTTCCCAGTCCAGCAACTGTTCTAATGCATCCTGGGGTCTCTGGCTGATCTCAACTCTTATCAAGAGCCCCTTCCCCATTCTAGCGTTAAAACACAATCCTGAATTTTTTATTTGTATTTATTTATTTTTTTTGTGTGTGTGTTGTCTAAAACAATGAAGAAGAAACACCAGTGGAGTTCAGCTGCCCACGTAGGAGGCAGACCCCTGTCATCCCCTCTCTCTTGGACCTGTCCGGGGCTGGACGCTGGGCCCCAGCGTTTCCTCTGGCCTTGTGTCAGCAGGAGGCAGCCGGCCACTGAGACTCAGCGTGGACGCTCATCACCTGAGGTTGAATCCTGAACTCTGGAAATTAGGGACATGATCTTGACGAGCTACATGATGAATGCCTTTGTGCCTCAGTTTCCTAATCTGCAAAGTGAGAATGATAGAACAGTGCTGGCCTCCTGTGTGTCTGTGGGCTGCTGTCCCAAAGCGCCGCAGAGGAGGTGCTTGTACACAGCCGAGATTTCATTTCTCACAGTTCTGCAGGCTGGAAGTCTGAGGTGGGGGTGGCAGCGTGGAGGACCTTTTCCACTGTAAACTGCAGACTGCCATCTTTGGAATGGGCAGGAGAGCTCCCTGGGGCCCTTCTTACAAGGCACTAATCTCATTCACGAGGGCTCTGCCCTCATGACCCCATTGTCTCCCAGAGGTCCCACTTCCTAATACCACCACATTGTGGGCTAGGATTTCAACATATGAACTTTGGGAGGTCACAGACATTCAATCCATCTCCCATAGTGCTTGAAAGGATTAAATGGTTTTAACTGAAGCAAAGTGCTTACCACAGGACTGCCACTTGGAGCACTGACTATATGATTATTATTTTAACCCAACCCTTGGAATGCTTTTGCCTCTGTTACAAAGGCCACTTCACCTTTCACATCCCATCTCCTCTAGAAGCTTCTCCAGACTCCCATAGACCAACTTAGAGAGCTGCTTTTATCCTTCTTTTAATTGTACATGTGTCCTCAAGAGCAGTTATACCAAGTAGTACGACAGAAAAATAAAAAATGACACTCATCATTTAAAACCTAAAACACTGTGCTACTTCTGCTTGAGGACCTTTACTGAATCTGAGTAAGAAAATGAACTAAGATCCATGTACTTTTCACTTGTATAGAAGCTTGGGATGAAAATTTCAAGAGCTGCAGCAGATTTTCTGGGCTGCTGAAGCTAGAGGTTGATTGCTTGGCAGGGCTCTTAATCGGAGGGTCCTTGGATTTGCAGAGGTAGACAGTGAGAGACATGGGAGTGGTTGCGATGGCAGGGAAGGTTGCAGAGTTACATGGCTTTGTTTTTGGTGGTCAAGCTGAGTATGAGGGCGGGGGCCTCTCTACAAGACTCCTAGTGGAGTCTTGGGAAGTGGTTGGGATCTGAGCAGCATTATGACACCGAACACAAATCTGGTAATGTCAGCTCCGTACATACACGCATGTGTTAGTGATGAGAACACATGAAGGAAGGGAAAGGGCTCAGTTCCAAGGCTGGGCTGTGTTGAGTACTGGGTCCCTGGGTATCACTAACACAACCTGTCAATAACACAAAGCTGAATTTATTGCTTCCCTTGCTTAGGGGGCACATTGCCTCACTAGAGCTTTGGCACTATGGTGAAGCAGGGAAGATGAGGACAGAATTTACTGAGCATTGAAAGCTTGGCTCAGTGTGAGGTATGCATGGAACAAAGACAAGATCTATAAATGGAACTAATTCAACCCAAGTAGGAGCCCAGAGCTAGAGATTACATGTAAGCCACCCCCAGAGTTTCTGAAAGCTTGAAAGAGACATAGGTACGGGATTTATTTATGTATTTATTTTTAAATTTCAGAT
Source organism: Loris lydekkerianus (assembly GCA_963574355.1). Lineage (NCBI taxonomy): Eukaryota > Metazoa > Chordata > Mammalia > Primates > Lorisidae > Loris > Loris lydekkerianus. The sequence continues at coordinate 14,381 of CAUYPK010107760.1, read as the reverse complement.
TAATATGAGGATACAAATGATAAGGTTACATTGTTTTTGTTTGTTAGGTGAAGTTCAAGGTACAATTGCGCCCAGGGCATACCTGGGTGTGTGCTGTGTACCCTACATTGCGCACACTAGGGAGTGCTTACTCGTCTCCCCCCATCCTCCTCTCTCCCTTTTCCTCCGTCCTTCTGCCACTTGAATTTAATTGTGTTTTTTTTTTCTTGTGTGAGCACGTAGTTATTTATCTGTTGGTCTGATATTAGTATTGAGTACATTGGATACTTGCTTTTCCATTCTTGTAATACTGTGCTGAGAAGAATATGCTTTAACTCCATCCAGGTAAATACAAAAGATGTAAAGTTGCCATCTTTTTATGGCTGAATAGTATTCCATGGTATCCATATACCACAGTTCATTGATCCATTCATGAGTTGATGGGCGCTGGGGTGATTTCAGGTCTTGGCAATTGTGAATTGAGCTCTGATGAACATTCTAGCCATTTAATCTCCAGCTTCCAGCAACAAGTCTTTCACCTTGCCACTGGCAAAGGTTAACGGTGATTTTGCAATTATCATACCCTATACCCTCTTTTTAGGGCCCTCCTCTAATTGCTATTGCTCTGGCAGTGGCGGGAGACCCTCCATCTCTCACCTGAACTCCTGCTCTGGTCACCAGCTGGTGACCCTGAGCCCTTACTGGTATCTCCAGTCTGCCTACTTGGTGAGCTCTATTCCCTGACCCTGTGTTGCAACTGCACAGGACACCCCAGCCCTCCTACTTACAAAGTATCCTTCTAGAATTTCTTCCTGCCCAGCTAATGATATTGATCTTTTGGCTCTCTGTTCAAATATTGTATCTCTAATATCTTTCCTTTCCTGACAGTATGCTGGTGAAATCAGGGTGATATTTGAAATAATGAATTTAACAACTGGTACAACATAGGCATTAACTGATCCAAACAGACGCTGGGTAAGAACAACCTGATACTCAGTGTGACGGATGTCAGTTCTGAGTAGACTTGACCAGCCTTATATGAGGTGTGTATTGAAACCAGCTCAAATATTTTTACACTTATCTCATCCTTACCAAGTCCATCTTTCCCCTAGAGCAGAAGCCTCATGGAGAGCATGGACCATGTTTATTTATTTTCTTATCCCTGGAAACTTGTCATAATACAGGCACACAGTTTCTTAATATTCATTGATATTAAAGTAAGAAATGTCAGAAATAACTGATAGACTTCACCAAAAGAAAAAAAAAAAAGGCCATGCAAACATTTTATCAGCTGAGGAAAGTGAGTATGATTGAGGTTAATTAACTTGCCTGTGTTCCCACAGACAGTGTGTGGGCGCAGAACCAAGATGGCTTATCTCAGGTCGGTGACTTGCTTGGGGCAAGTTAAGGGATGGTGGTTGTGACGAGTGTGGGTTATCACTGTCTATTCCCTCTGTGGCATTATGACCCGATGACCTGGTTCCTTCCCTTTAGGTTCAGCTCACTTATTTTGTCCTTTGTTCTTTCTTTTCTTTGTTCCTTCATTCCTTCTTCCCTTCTGTTTATTTTATTTTTTAAATTAAATCATAACTGTGTACATTAATGCATTTAGGGGTACAATGTGCTAATTTGATAGACAATGTAGAAAGCTTACATCAAATGAAATGTGGTGTATGTGCACCATGGAATACGATGCAGCCATAAAAAGATGGAAACTTTACATCTTTTATGTTTACCTGGATGGAGTTGGAACATATTCTTCTTAATAAAGTATTTCAAGAATGGAAGAAAAAGTATCCAGTGTACTCAGTACTATTATGAAACCAATATATGATCACCTACACTTTCATATGAATGATAAAACAAAACTATAGTCCAGAAAGAAAGAGGGGAGAGAAGGGGAGAGGCTGGAAGGAGGGAGGGTATTTAGTGGGACCTCATCTATGGTGCATAACACAATGATACATTTTAAAATGATTAAGAGTACAGTATATGATGTGAAACTTTAAGAGTACAGACCATATGATTCTCTCAATTGATGCAGAAAAAGCTTTTGATAATATCCAGCATCCCTTCATGATCAGAACACTTAAGAAAATTGGTACAAAAGGGACATTTCTTAAACTAATAGAGGCCATCTACAGCAAACCCACAGCCAATATCGTATTGAATGTAGTTAAATTGAAATCATTTCCACTCAGATCAGGAACCAGGCAAGGCTGCCCATTATCTCCACTGCTCTTTAATATTATAATGGAAGTGTAGAGGAATGGACGCCATGCTTGCAAAGGACAGTTACTGATTCTCATCACATTAAAAGGAAACGCTGAGAACAGGACAGTCTCCTGGCAAGCCTAGAGACGTTTTGTGACTTGGGGGCAATCCCCCAAGTAATTCAGTGTTCTGGAATGAGATAAGACTGGTCACTCACTAGTAAGCATGTGTTAAACATTGATGCTTAGTAGTTCTTCATGAGGGCTGTGGGGAAAGAACACGGGAGGAGAGTGCGTGGCAATCCTTAATCCTTATGCATGCAGCCCTCATTGTAATTACCTTAACTCTCCACTCCTGTTGTGTACAACCTTAATAAATAGCTGTTGGGTTTGGAGCTACCCTGCAACTAAAGTTAGCCCACCTCCCGCAAGCTTGTACTTCTAATCTGTGTCACACCTGGTTCCTTCCTGCAGCAACCAAGACCAGTGCCAAAGGGGTTGTGACATGGAAGCTTTAGCCTTTGCCATTACAGAAGAAAAGGTGATCAAGGGTATCCATCTAGGGTCAGAAGAGATCAAACTTTCACTCTTCACAGATGGTATGATCGTATATCTGGAAAACACTAGGGATTCTACTACAGATGTTCCCTTGGAGAGAAACAATTTTGGTGTGAGAACTTCAGAGGTAACTGATTACTGTAGGACTTAGGCTCCATGAGGTCAAGAGGGGACAGTGACCCAGCTCCTCCAGGTTGTGGTAAGAAGCAATACCACAAGAAGGACGAGAGAGCACAGGTGTGTGCCAAGTGCTCCAGCAAGCAGGGTGCAGCTGCCAGCTGCAGAGAACACAGGTGTGTGCCAGGTGCTCCAGCAAGCGGGGTGCAGCTGCCAGCTGCAGAGAGCACAGGTGTGTTCTGGGTGCTCCAGCAAGCGGGGTGCAGCTGCCAGCTGCAGAGAGCACAGGTGTGTGCAGAGTGCTCCAGAAAGCTGCCAACCCTGAGCTCCCTCCACCTGCCTCAGCTTCTGATCCAAGCTCTTCTGGGCTTGCTGTGACTGCCCTGGGATCAAGGGCCCTCCCTGACTGATCCCTTCTCTTTTCCTGGCTATTGTTCACTGGTAAACCTTTTGCACTCTCCTGTTTCAGGAATCCTGGGGGACCAAGCCAACACAACTAAGTATTAGCTGCTTGGTTGGTGCCAGAACTAGAACCTGGCCTTTTGGATCTGAGGCCACGGTACCTTGCTACCCCTTGGCTATTTCCATAGAGGTAAAGGTTGGGGGAAAAGTTGCAGAAAGGCAATCTAGTGCAAAGTTTATATACTGCTGGGATTGGAAGCTCGGGCTTTGGACTCTGATTAACTGTGCTGCTGCAGGCAGTTACTTAATCTCAGAGTGAGCTGTAAAACAGGAACAGTGGAAGAGAATCTCCTGCATGGCAAGGTTGTGAGGACTCAGTGGACACAAGTGTGGAAAGTTTTCAGTGCAGCTGGGCACCTTCTAAAGCAGTTGGTAATTAGTAGTTCTCCCCAGTAACCCCCCTGAGTTTTGTTAATATGATAATAATTAATATGATAATATTAGCACAGCCCCATGGCAGGAAAGAATTTAGCGTGGGTCTGAAAGAAATCAGGAAATTAGGATATGAGCAAGGAAAGTCATTATCTTGCTTCACAAATCTTTGTCCTTGTCCCTATTATGTGTAACAGAATCATCACTCTCCTAATTCCCAGGTTTGGAAATTTCAACCCATTTCTGACTTTTCTGTTAGCACCTCTACATCCAATATTGACCTCCTCACTGTTTCTGGGTCTGTCCCCTCCATCACGGCCCTTGTGTGGGTGTATTGTCCCATTCCAGGACAAATGAAATTGGGCAGGAACTGCCCTTCTTCCCTCCCAGGTGGCCCGTCCAGTCTACCCACCACGTGACTTCCCAAAGCTCTCCTGTTTGTTGTTCAATTGTCCTCAATGGCATCTTTCTTTAGTATGATTAGCTTGCTGCTAATTACAGAAAGCCTCAAATATTAGTAACAGCAGCCTAGACATGACAAAATTTCATTTCCCTTGCTTTCAACAAGTCTGGAAGTAGCCACCTGCTCAGAGGCTGAGGCTTCTTGCATCTCACTGCTCTGCACTTGTGACTTGCATTCCCAAGGTTGGCTCATGGTCCCTAAGGGCTTCTCAGGCACCAGCCATGCATCTACATCCTAGCCAGTAGGAAGAAAGATGGTCACAATTCCTTCCTTTAAAGACCCTTTCTAAAATTTACCCACACCTTCCACTTCCACCTTCATCTCATAGGCCAGGATTTAGTCTGTAGTCACACACGATGTGTAGCTGCAAGGGAGGCGCTTCTTGCTTACGCAGAGGAAAGTATGTACCACGTCAGTGAATAGCTTGATAAATGTGCACATACCTGGGTAGCCACAGCCAGCATCAAGGCAGAGAAGGACCATCAGTGCCCTGTTAGGTTCCCTTGTGTGGTTCCCAGTTGTGAGGCCTCCCCTTATGACCATTGTCTTAATCTCTATCACTATAGGTGACCTGTTTTTATTTTATTTATTATTATTATTATTTTTTTTCTTTGTCACCCTGAGTAGAGTGCCATAGCATCATAGCTCACAAGAACCTCAGACTCTTGGGCTCAAGTGATCCTCCTGCCTTAGCCTCCCAAGTAGCTGGAATGACAGGCACCTGTCATGATACCTGGCTGGTTTTTCTAGTTTTAGTAGAGATGGTGTCTCACTCTTGCTCAGGCTGGTTTTGAACCTCTGAGCTTAGATGAGTCACCTGCCTCAGACTCCCAGAGTGCTAGGATTACAGGCATTAGCCACTGCACCTGGCCAGGTGACCTGTTTTGGAACTTTGACTATATTGACACTGTAGGAAATTCTTTATGGGGCCTTTCACTTAACCTTATGTCTGTAATATCTATCTGTATTGGTGCATGTAGCAGTAATTTGTTCTTTTTTTCTTGTTCTGAACTATTTCACCATAATTTTATTTCTATTCTCTTGTTTATAGACATTTGGGTGGTTTCCAGTTTGGGGATATTTCTAATAAAGCTGCAGTGAACACTTGAGCACACAACTTTGGGTGGATATGATTTTATTTCTCTTGAGTATTTATCTAGGAGCCCAGTTGCTGAGACTCGATATGTAGTCTTTCCAGATGGACAGTATTTCAGCTAAAATCCATTTTAGTTTGTTATTATGGAAGAAAGGGAGAACAAATGTTGGGGAGCAATCTATGGTGCCCCACTGTTCAGACGTGGAAGCCAAACTATCCCAGCATTCAGACACATAGCTCTCCGCAAATCACTCTGCACCTCTGTCTCCCGATTGCCCCCAGAGCCTTCCTGCCCCGGGGTCTGTTCTCACACTCCCATCACTGCCTCCTTTTCCTCACCCCATAGGCTTGCCTCTGTTCATACACATCACACTCAGCCACAAAGCTCAGCACAAGGGTCACCCAAACCAGGCCTCCTTGACTCCACCAAGCTGGGACCCATTTCCTCACACCATCTGCTTCTGTGGCATGCTCTACCTTGGCAAATGTTCTCTAAAGGTTCTTGGAGCACATTTGCCTTGTTATAAATATCTCCTGGTATCCCAGAATGTAGCATTGGCTGGGACCTTACAGGCCTGGGAGGGCCACAGGAGCTTGTCTGGTGGCTTCCCAGATGGTGGGGCTGGCATCTCATCGGCATCTCTAAGCCTTTGCTTCCTGCCAGCTCCTTCCTTTCTTTTTCTCTTCCCTCCATGATCCATCATTCCAATAAATAAGGACTAGTGCCCTGCACGTCTGTCTTTCAAAGCACGTTTCTGGCAAAATCCCAGCTCTGGATGTATCCAATCATTTGCCTTCTTTTTTTATTAAAAATTTTTTTTAAGCCAGGTAATTTGCCCTCTTTAGTGTACAGTTTACTGAGTTTTTTTTTTTTTTTAGACAGAGTTTTACTTTGTCACCCCCCGTGGAGTGCTGTGGCATCATAGCTCACAGCAACCTCAAACTCTTGGGCTGAAGCAATTCTCTTGCCTCAGCCTCCCTAGTAGCTGGGACTACAGGCATCCTCCATAATACCCAACTATTTTTAGAGACGAGGTCTTGCTCTGGTTCAGGCTGGTCTCGCCCAGCCCCCATTTGCCTTCTTGCTGGCCCATGGAGCTGAGCATGCCTGGGCATCTTGGATCCATTACAAATCCACTCAACCTCAGATGGCCCAGTGCTGCCCAGGTGTCCGCTGGTGCCTACTCGGTCAGTTCACGCCTCTACTCTCTTCAGGGACTATCTCCCTTTAAAGTATTAAAGCATAAGGTACACTTAAATTTACCTCTTTTTATGTACAGTTCTGGAAGTTTTGACAAATGCATGTAAGTATGCAACCATGCCACAGTCAAGATACAGAGGAGCTGTCACTCCAAGCCTCCCCCACCCCTCTGGTAATTAACCCCTCTTCTACTTGCAACCACTAATGTTTTCCATTCCCTACAGTTTACCTTGCCCAGAATGTCATCCAAATGGGATCATATAGCACGTAGCCTTTGAATCTGGCTTTCTTCATGCAGGATGATGCATTGAGATTCATCCATGCTGCTGCGTGTGTCAGTGGTCCCTCCTTAGGGTGAAGTAATGCTCTGTTGCACAATATATTAGTCTGCTTATTTATTCACCAGTTGGAGGGCATGTGGATTGTGTCCAACTTAGCGCAATTATAAAAAAAGCCACTTTACACATTTGTGTATAAGTTTTTGTATGAACCTAAGTTTTCATTTCTCTTGGGTATAAATATCTGGAAGTGAGATGGTTGGGTCTTGGTTTCACTTCAAAGCCATTTTCCAAGAGGACTCTAGCATTTGGTGTCCCCACCATTGGTGTATGAGAGTCCCAGTAGCTCTGCACCCTCACCAGTGGTTGGGTAGTGGGTTGCTTTAGTCATTCTAATATGGTAACTTATTGTGACTTTAAATTATATTTTCCTAATGGTTAATGATGTTGAGCATTTTTTCATGTCTACTTGGTGACGTGTCTTTTCATGTCTTTCACCTGTTAAAAAAAATTTGGGGTGGTTTGTTTTATTACTGAGCTTTGTGAGTTCTTTCTCTATTCTAGTTACAGATCCCTCGTCACATGTGTTGTATAATTACTTCCTCCCAGTTTTGGCTTTGCCTTTACATTCTCTAAGTGGCATCTTTTGAAGGGCATGCTTTTTTTTCCCCACATGAAAAGTCTTTATTAATCCTCTTGTGAAAAATCTATACAATGGCTGCTGATAACATCACTGTAGATGTCATCCAGTCTCCAGCTCACTTTTGCCAGCACCAGCATCAGCCTTTGCAGTCCCCCTGGCATTCTTCATTCTGTTCTTGCGTTCCTTTCGCTGCTTTCTTGACGTCTTTTTATTCTCATACAGGCCATGCCTTGCAAGTCTATGTTTGGGTTCATTTTTCTTTGCATAATCCAAAGAATCATAAATCATGCCACAGCCCGTTGTCTTCTCACCACCAAAGTGAGTTCTGAATCCAAATACGAAGATGACTTCAGGTGTGGTCTTGTACATTTGGGCTAGTTTTTTCTCTAATTTCTGTCTTTGGTACTGTTGCCTTCCCAGGGTGAAGGACATCAATGACCATTTGCTTCCTCTGAAGGAGTCGGTTAGTCGTGAACTTCCTGGTCTGGATAGTTACTGTGTCGCTCGTGATGGCGGCCGATCCTCGGCCGGGGAGGGCATACGTTTTTAATGATGCTGAACTCCAGTTTATCACTTTTTCATTTTATGGATCGTGTTTAAGAAATCTTTGTCTAATGCAGGGTCCTAGTGATTCTTCTCCTGTGCGGTCTTCCAGAACTTGTGTGGTTTTAGCTCTTCTGTTTAGATCTGTCATCCGTCTTGTGTTATTTTGTGGTCTGGTGTAAGGGCAGTGATTTTATTTTTAAATTTAGCTTAATTTTTATGCAAATAATTCATTTACTAGGGTTGAAAAGTCTACCTGCTTCAAATGAAAAGCCCCGGGCTCTTGTTCTGTCTCCTCCCCCCAGGCTCAGGCCCCCTGCAGTCGCCATCAACTCCTGTCAGTTTTTCCTCCAGCAGGTGCCTCTGTGGGACTACTGCCTGTCCCGTTAATGCTTCCATTTTACACATGGACACGATCTACTGACTTCCTTCCTGGAGGAGCAGCTTGGCTCTCGTCCTGCAGTGCCCCCGGAAGGCCCCATGCTCCCAGAACAGTTAGATCACCAATTTTGGCTAATTCAGTGTGCACTGCTTATGTCCTTAGAACCGCATGCATACTACTCACAGCTAAACAGAACAGCACATTCTTTTTGTTATTATTATGCTTTTACTGATTAGATTTCACTCTGTGCCCAGGCTGGAGTACAGTGGCTATTCACAGGCAAGATCACAGCTCACTGCAGCCCCAGGCTTCTGACCTCAACCCATCCTCCCATCTCAACCTCCCAAGTTGCTGGGACTACAGGTCTGAACTACAGTCTCTGGCTGTAGCATATTATGATGACATTTCTTTCTTTAGACTTTTTTCTTCTTCCAGTTAATTTGTTTGGCTTTGTAAGTGCCAGTCACTCAATTATCCTGTTGTTCTCTGCCAAAAGTCTATAATACCTCCCAACAAAGTGAAAAGAATTGCTAAGTATGGCTGTTCTTATTTGTTCAGTTTTTAGATCCCTCCTGTTGTTCTGGGATTTCTCTTCGCTAGGGATGTCCCTTCAGTTTCCATCTATGTTGAGTCTTGTCTCTGGACGTCAATGCCTTCCTCTTCTTCAGTGGGTTCCCTGTTTCGGTGGCACACTTCCCCTCCTAGCACAACTACGGCTTGGTGTGTGGGAGGGGATTATCTACAACCTCGCCTGACAGGAATGTCTTTATTCTGCCTCCAACCTTGTGTGAGAATTGATTGTATATAGAATCCAGGTTGGGAATCGTTTTTCTCCACAATTTTAAAGTCATCACCCATTGTCACACCAGGTTGGACAATTAAATTTGTGAACTCATCCTGGAAAAAGTGCTATACACCTTGTTGCTGAATATCACTGTGGTCACCTTTGAAGTCCTTGGCCATCTGGTGACCATAGTGATATTCAGCAGTGAGGGATGTAGCATTTTTTCTAGAACAAATTTGTGAGCTTAATTGTCTGACTTTGTATAGCTTCACTACAGCTATTAAGAAGTCTGAGGCCTTTCTGATTGCCAATCCCTTGTGCACAACTTCTTTCTTCCCCTTCCGGAATCTTCAGTGGAGCTGAGGAAGGTGGGGTGCAGGCCTGCCAGCCAGTGGTATGTGGCCTGAGTGGGGGAAGTGAGTTGGGAATTCCTGCTTTCTCTCTCCCACTCTCTCACACCCACTGCCTGGCTTCAGCAGGACCCGAGTGCCCCATCCTGGGTCCTCTGACTCATTCCTCCAGCTGTAGGTTGCCTACTGATAAAACACAGGACTCCCAGTTAAATTTTAATTGAGGATGAGCAACAAACAATGTTTTAGAATAAGTATGTCCTCTTGCAATATTTAGGCTATACTTATACTAAAATTTTATTTGTTGCTTATCTAAACATCTTGTTTTGTTATTTGCTAAATCTGGCAACTTATCCAGATGGCAGCCACTGTTTTCCTGCTAGGGAAGGTCAGTCACTTAGTGGAGAGAGCTGGGGGAGGCATTTATATTTAACTCCCACGGTAACTTTGATTTCTAACCCAGATTTCTAGGTAGCAACTGAGTTCTCGCACAAGGCTGAAAGAACGACAATTCAATCAGGCCAGGCCTTACAGATCTGGTCTTTCTGATTTTACCCTCTCACCCCTTACCCCTTCCTTTAGAGGTATTTGGTACCTCCAGTTCCTAAGCTTCCCTGTCCCTGGGCCCCACCTGTGCAAGCAATTTGCCAGAGAGAGGAAAACTAAATCATTTTGTCTTTGTCCCTTTCAGATTCTGAAGTTCCTTTGGAATCTCTCTCCTATTACTGTGTCTTTCCTTTTCCCTTTAGCCTTATGAGTTTTTACTCATAAAATTTGCAAATTTACATAAAATTTGAATTCTTATTTTAGGGGGTTGTCCTAGGGGAACAAAGAAAATTTGGGGGGTAAACTTTTGCTGACACATATAGAAAAGTGTGCAAATCACGAATCAGAGCTTAAAAAAGTTTTACAAAGTGAATACAGCCACACAACCAGCGCAGAGATGGAGAGAAAGGATATAACAGTGTCCGGGAGCCTCTGGGTAGTTCCTATCACTGCCCACCTCTCTTAAGGATAGCTGCTACCATCACTTCTAGAAAACTTTTCACAAGGACTAGATAGTAAATATTTTAGGTTTTTGGGGCCACGAGATCTTTGCTATAGCTGCTCAACTCTGCCCTTGTAGCACCAAGGTAGCCACAGACAATAGTAAATGAATAGGTTGGCTGTGCCAATAAAACTTTATTTATAAAAGAAGCCACATGCAGGATTTAGTCTTTGGGGCTGAGACAATTACTTTTTTTCTGTACCTCATTCTGTCCTCTACCACCTAGCTACATGTTGCAGAGATTAATTTCCAAGCAAGTGTGGCCAAGAGGTTGTGGGCTCCCTTCTTCCACCCAGGTCTAATTTGTAGAGTAGAGGCTCTATTTTAGGCATGGCACACGGAAAGTGCTGGGGCCCTATCATCATTTCTTTAGCTTGCTCATAGGGTGGAGACTGCATGCCAGGTGAGACAAGGTGAGAAGATCAGAGGCAAATGTCCCCAGCATTAGGCCCACAGAGCAGGTTGTCACTCTGAGAGAAGTGGATTACTACTCTTGGCTCTAATTTTTGAGTGGTGGCTCAAAGGATTTGCCCAGGGGAAGAGATAGGCTATAAGTTCAGAGAGCTCCAAAGCTCTCCCCAAAGGAACCAACTTCATTTGCCACAGAGCATGGAGAAGTTCAAACCTAAGGGCACTCACAAACACAATGGAGATTTTTGTGCTAAGCAATTAAGAGCAACCTGGTAGCTCTATCAGAGCAACAAGATAAATTGTAGACAAGCTAGGTTACAAAGAGAACCAGGGAAAGGACAGATAGGAAGATCTCTCTGAGGTCTGAAGGCTAGCCTTAAAAGCCTTCATTTAATTGGATCAGACAGTGGAACAATTTATAGCCTGAAGGCACTGTGAAAAACAATAGAGCAATCAGCTGGCAATTGATGATGCTAACATATAGATGTGAAACCAACAGAGGCAGACAGCTCCACAGAGAGAGCTGGGAAAGGAGGCAGTCAAAGAGAGCCCCGCTAAATCCACTGTCATCCCAAGGTGACTGTGGGCATGCCAGAGGCTGTGACCTCAGCAAAGCAGTATCACAGGCTACATATCGTGGGGGGGGAATAGACTTCACTAATATAATCCATCCAAATAGCTAAACTAATAAACATGCAAACAACAACAAAGGTCCTGGAGAAGGTTAGGGCAATGGGCATGCAAATTTGGCATAATATTATCTAAATTGTCCACTTTTCAAGAAAAATGAGATAAAAAGAAATAGGAAGGTGTGAGCCATATACAGGAAAATTAAAGCAGACAACTGAAACTCCTCGTGAGAGGGCCCAATGTCAGATTTAACGTGCAAATATTTTGAAGCATTTATTATAAACATGGTTGAGGTCCTAAAGGACACCTGCTTAATAGAAGCAAAAGAAATGATAAAAGTGTATCAAATACAGAATGGATGTAAAAAATAGATAGAAATTATGAATAGGACCAACTGGAAAATCTGGATTTGAAAAGTATAATATAATAACTGAAGTGAAATATTCACTGGAGGAGCTCAACAATATATTTGAACTGGCAGAACAAGAAATCGGTGAGCTTGCAGGTTAATAGATGTTATGCATTCTTAACAAGAGAGATGAAGAATGAGGAAAAATGAACAGAGCTTTAGAGAAACATGAGACTCCACTAACAGGGAGCACCAACATACACATCAGAGTGTCAGAAATAAAGACCCAGACTATTGGCTCGGTGCCTGTGGCTCAAGTGGCTAAGGTGCCAGCCATATACACCTGAGCTGGCGGGTTTGTATCCAGCCCAGGCCGCCAAACAACAATGACAGCTGCAACCAAAAAATAGCCGGGAGTTGTGGTGGGCACCTGTAGTCCCAGCTACTTGGGAGGCAGAGGCAGGAGAATCACTTGAGCCCAAGAGTTTGAGGTTTCTGTGAGCTGTGATGCCACAGTACTCTATCCAGGGTGACAGCTTGAGGCTCTGTCTCAAAGAAAAAAAGACAGAGACTATTTAAAGAAACAGTGGTTGAGACTCCCCAAATTTGATGAAAAACATTAATATGATACATCCAAGAAGCAAATGTACTCCAAGTAAGATAATTACAAAGATGTCCATACCCATACAAATCATAGTAAAATTGTTGGAAGACAAAACAAAGAGAAAATCTTGAAAGCAGTAAGAGAAAAAGGACTTATTACATACAAGGGAATTCCAATAAGATGAGCAGGCAACTTTTCATCAGAAATGATGGAGGTCAGGCAGGGCATGGTGGCTCATGCCTGTAGTTCCAACACTTTAGAAGACTAAGATAGGAGTATTGGTTGAGGCCAGGAGTTTGAGACAAGGCTGGGCAACATAGCAAGACTCCATCTCTAAAAAACTAATTTGCTGGTGTGGTGGTATGTACCTGTGGTCCTAGTTACTTCGGAGGCTGAGGCAAGAGGATTGCTTGAACCCAGGAGACTGAGGCTACAGTGAACTATGATCACACCATTGTGCTTTAGCCTGGGAGACAGAGTGAAACCCTGTTTCAAAAAAAAGAAAAGAAATGATGGTCAGAAGACAGTGGCATAACATTTAAAATGCTGGGACAAAAAGTGTTAAACAAGAATCTTATATTCAGGGGCTGGGCATGGTGGCTCACGCCTATAATCCTAGCACTCTGAGGCTGAGGCGGGTGGATCACCTGAGTTCAAGAGTTTGAGACTGGCCTGAGCTAGCGTGAAATCCTTCCTCTAAAAATAGCTGGGTGTTGTGGTGGGCTCCTACAGTCCCAGCTACTTGGGAGGCTGAGGCAAAAGAATAGCTTGAACCCAAAAGTTGGAGGTTGCTGTGAGCTGTGACGCCAGGGCACCACTAGGAGCAGCAAAGTGAGACTCTGTATCAAAAAACAAACAAACAAAAAAACCACAAAACAAAACTTATAATCAGTAAAAATTCAGTATTTACATTCCTAGATAAATAAAAAATAGAGAATTTGTTGCTAACAGTCATGTCTTGCAAGAAATACTGAAGGACTTTCTTTAGGATGAAAGCAAGTTCACTTATATAGTATTAATAATATGCATACACACACAAAAAATGCACAAGAATAAAGGCAATTATGTGAATGTAAAAGACATACATACATATGCAGGAGAAATGCATACATATTCTCCTTTTCTCTCTCTCTCTTTTTTTTTTTTGAGACATAGTCTCACTATGCTGCTCTTGGTAGAGTGCTGTGGTGTCACAGCTCACAGCAACCTCCAACTCTTGGGCTTAAGCAATTCTCTTGCCTCAGCCTCCCAAGTAGCTGGGACTACAGGCACCCACCACAATGCCTGGCTATTTTTTGTTGCAGATGTCATTGTTGTTTAGCTGACCCAGGGTGGGTTTGAACCCGCCACGCTCGGTGTATGTGACTGGTGCCATAACTACTGTGCTACAGGCGCCAAGCCATCTCCTTTTCTCTTTTAAATTATACTGTAAGCCTATATTATATAGAATGTAGTATATTTGAAATAATAGCATGAAGGAGGTTGGGAGAACAAAACTGTATTGGAGTAAAGGAATAATACCAGATGGTAACTCAAACCCCTAAGAAAAAATGAAGAGAATAAAATGGTAAATAAGAAGGTCAATATTTTAATATAATAAACTTCATAAATATATAATTGTCTCCTTTCTTCTGTCAGACATGCACCACAATTACATAATGTAACGAAATTATAGCTTCAGCTTAAAATATGCAATTATATAAAGTACCGCATATACTCAAGTATAAGCCGACCCAAGTATAAGCCGACCCCCTCAATTTCACCCTAAAAACTGGGAAAACTTAGTGACTCGAGTATAAGCCGAGGTGGAAAATGCAGCAGCCACTGGTAAATTTCAAAAATAAAAATATATACCCAAAACAATTACAATAATTGAGGAATCAGTAGGTTAAATGCTT